>CM046464.1:11179826-11388962 GCA_025506415.1 Flaveria robusta | reverse complement strand
ATCAAGAACACTCCACAACCAACTTCGAACAATCTTGCCTCAAAATTCCATTGAATCTATCCAAATAACAACTTTTGATCCATGGAATCCTTTATGGACCATGAGGAAAGAACACAAGTTTTAAGTGACAAGAAACGATCGTATTGACTCAATAAGAATCAAGAAACACATTACAGTGGCGGAATGAAACTATGCATGCGTAACAAGAAAACACAATGTGTGATCGATTAAAAAGAAGTCAATCAACGTACCACGTCCAAGTAAATAAGATTTGCTTGTATTTTATTCCAAATTGTGTGGATATAGATTAGTGAAATCAAAGTATTCACGAAATCTTAACTAAATACATAGGAAATGAGCTAGTTATACAAAAATATTAAACTAGAATACTTCTCGCATTGGTAGCTTTTTGCTTTTCGTGACAGCCTTCAATGTTGTGGAGTTTTGATTATCTAACCATCTCAACACACTCCAGATCCAATCTAATCACATTTGATTATAATAATCATTGGAATCGCACTAATTTATCACGAATGGACCATAGCATCTATTGTTTGAATCAAAACTAAAACCGAACACGAAACCACACGAATGACTCTTGAAATCAATCCATCCTACCCAAAACTCATCAAGAACACTCCACAACCAACTTCGAACAATCTTGCCTCAAAATCCATTGAATCTATCCAAATAACAACTTTCGATCCATGGAATCCTTTATTGACCATGAAGGAAAGGAACACAAGTTTTAATGACAAGAAACGACTCGTATTGACTCAATAAGAATCAAGAAACACATTACAGTGGCGGAATGAAAACTATGCATGCGTAACAAGAAAACACAATGTGTGATCGATTAAAAGAAGTCAATCAACGTACCACGTCCAAGTAAATAAGATTGCTTGTATTTTATCTCAACTTGTGTGGATATAGATTAGTGAAATCAAAGTATTCACGAAATCTTAACTAAATACATAGGAAATGAGCTAGTTATACAAAAATATTAAACTAGAATACTTCTCGCATTGGTAGCTTTTTGATTTTCGTGACAGCCTTCAATGTTGTGGAGTTTTGATTATCTAACCATCTCAACACACTCCAGATCCAATCTAATCACATTTGATTATAATAATCATTGGAATCGCACTAAATTATCACAATGGACCATAGCATCTATTGTTTGAATCAAAACTAAAACCGAACACGAAACCACACGAATGACTCTTGAAATCAATCCATCCTACCCAAAACTCATCAAGAACACTCCACAACCAACTTCGATCAATCTTGCCTCAAAATTCCATTGAATCTATCCAAATAACAACTTTCGATCCATGGAATCCTTTATTGACCATGAAGGAAAGGAACAAAAGTTTTAAATGACAAGAAACGACTCGTATTGACTCAATAAGAATCAAGAAACACATTACAGTGGCGGAATGAAACTATGCATGCGTAACAAGAAAACGCAATGTGTGATCGATTAAAAAGAAGTCAATCAACGTACCACGTCAAAGTAAATAAGATTTGCTTGTATTTTATTCTAAATTGTGTGGATATAGATTAGTGAAATCAAAGTATTCACGAAATCTTATACATAAAAGAATACTTCTAGCATTGGTAGCTTTTTGCTTTTCGTGACAGCCTTCAATGCTGTGGAGTTTTGATTATCTAACCATCTCAACACACTCCAGATCAATCTAATCACATTTGATTATAATAATCATTGGAATCGCACTAATTAATCACAAATGGACCATAGCATCTATTGTTTGAATCAAAACTAAAACCGAACACGAAACCACACGATGACTCTTGAAATCAATCCATCCTACCCAAAACTCATCAAGAACTCCACAACCAACTTCGAACAATCTTGCCTCAAAATTCCATTGAATCTATCCAAATAACAACTTTCGATCCATGGAATCCTTTATTGACCATGAATGAAAGGAACACAAGTTTTAAATGACAAGAAACGACTCGTATTGACTCAATAAGAATCAAGAAACACATTACAGTGGCGGAATGAAACTATGCATGCGTAACAAGAAAACACAATGTGTGATCGATTAAAAAGAAGTCAATCAACGTACCACGTCCAAGTAAATAAGATTTGCTTGTATTTTATTCCAAATTGTGTGGATATAGATTAGTGAAATCAAAGTATTCACGAAATCTTAACTAAATACATAGGAAATGAGCTAGTTATACAAAAATATTAAACTAGAATACTTCTCGCATTGGTAGCTTTTTGCTTTTCGTGACAGCCTTCAATGTTGTGGAGTTTTGATTATCTAACCATCTCAACACACTCAAGATCCAATCTAATCACATTTGATTATAATAATCATTGGAATCACACTAATTTATCACAAATGGACCATAGCATCTATTGTTTGAATCAAAACTAAAACCGAACACGAAACCACACGAATGACTCTTGAAATCAATCCATCCTACCCAAAACTCATCAAGAACACTCCACAACCAACTTCGAACAATCTTGCCTCAAAATTCCATTGAATCTATCCAAATAACAACTTTCGATCCATGGAATCCTTTATTGACCATGAAGGAAAGGAACACAAGTTTTAAATGACAAGAAACGACTCGTATTGACTCAATAAGAATCAAGAAACACATTACAGTGGCGGAATGAAACTATGCATGCGTAACAAGAAAACACAATGTGTGATCGATTAAAAAGAAGTCAATCAACGTACCACGTCCAAGTAAATAAGATTTGCTTGTATTTATTCCAATTGTGTGGATATAGATTAGTGAAATCAAAGTATTCACGAAAGCTTAACTAAATACATAGGAAATGAGCTAGTTATACAAAAATATTAAACTAGAATACTTCTCGCATTGGTAGCTTTTTGCTTTTCGTGACAGCCTTCAATGTTGTGGAGTTTTGATTATCTAACCATCTCAACACACTCCAGATTCAATCTAATCACATTTGATTATAATAATCATTGGAATCGCACTAATTTATCACGAATGGACCATAGCATCTATTGTTTGAATCAAAACTAAAACCGAACACGAAACCACACGAATGACTCTTGAAATCAATCCATCCTACCCAAAACTCATCAAGAACACTCCACAACCAACTTCGAACAATCTTGCCTCAAAATTCCATTGAATCTATCCAAATAACAACTTTCGATCCATGGAATCCTTTATTGACCATGAAGGAAAGGAACACAAGTTTTAAATGACAAGAAACGACTCGTATTGACTCAATAAGAATCAAGAAACACATTACAGTGGCGGAATGAAACTATGCATGCGTAACAAGAAAACACAATGTGTGATCGATTAAAAAGAAGTCAATCAACGTACCACGTCCAGTAAATAAGATTTGCTTGTATTTATTCCAATTGTGTGGATATAGATTAGTGAAATCAAAGTATTCATGAAAGCTTAACTAAATACATAGGAAATGAGCTAGTTATACAAAAATATTAAACTAGAATACTTCTCGCATTGGTAGCTTTTTGCTTTTCGTGACAGCCTTCAATGTTGTGGAGTTTTGATTATCTAACCATCTCAACACACTCCAGATCCAATCTAATCACATTTGATTATAATAATCATTGGAATCGCACTAATTTATCACAAATGGACCATAGCATCTATTGTTTGAATCAAAACTAAAACCGAACACGAAACCACACGAATGACTCTTGAAATCAATCCATCCTACCCAAAACTCATCAAGAACACTCCACAACCAACTTCGAACAATCTTGCCTCAAAATTCCATTGAATCTATCCAAATAACAACTTTCGATCCATGGAATCCTTTATTGACCATGAAGGAAAGGAACACAAGTTTAAATGACAAGAAACGACTCGTATTGATCAATAAGAATCAAGAAACACATTACAGTGGCGGAATGAAACTATGCATGCGTAACAAGAAAACACAATGTGTGATCGATTAAAAAGAAGTCAATCAACGTACCACGTCCATGTAAATAAGATTTGCTTGTATTTCATTCTCAATTGTGTGGATATAGATTAGTGAAATCAAAGTATTCACGAAATCTTAACTAAATACATAGGAAATGAGCTAGTTATACAAAAATATTAAACTAGAATACTTCTCGCATTGGTAGCTTTTTGCTTTTCGTGACAGCCTTCAATGTTGTGGAGTTTTGATTATCTAACCATCTCAACACACTCCAGATCCAATCTAATCACATTTGATTATAATAATCATTGGAATCGCACTAATTTATCACAAATGGACCATAGCATCTATTGTTTGAATCAAAACTAAAACCGAACACGAAACCACACGAATGACTCTTGAAATCAATCCATCCTACCCAAAACTCATCAAGAACACTCCACAACCAACTTCGAACAATCTTGCCTCAAAATCCATTGAATCTATCCAAATAACAACTTTCGATCCATGGAATCCTTTATTGACCATGAAGGAAAGGAACACAAGTTTTAAATGACAAGAAACGACTCGTATTGACTCAATAAGAATCAAGAAACACATTACAGTGGCGGAATGAAACTATGCATGCGTAACAAGAAAAACACAATGTGTGATCGATTAAAAAGAAGTCAATCAACGTACCACGTCCAAGTAAATAAGATTTGCTTGTATTTTATTCCAAATTGTGTGGATATAGATTAGTGAAATCAAAGTATTCCACGAAATCTAGAAACTAACGAATAATCTCTCGCATTGGTAGCTTTTGCTTTTCGTGACAGCCTTCAATGTATGGAGTTTGATTATCTAACCATCTCAACACACTCAGATCCAATCTAATCACATTTGATTATAATAATCATTGGAATCGCACTAATTAATCACAAATGGACCATAGCATCTATTGTTTGAATCAAAACTAAAAACCAAACACGAAACCACACGAATGACTCTTGAAATCAATCCATCCTACCCAAAACTCATCAAGAACACTCCACAACCAACTTCGAACAATCTTGCCTCAAAATTCCATTGAATCTATCCAAATAACAACTTTCGATCCATGGAATCCTTTATTGACCATGAAGGAAAGGAACACAAGTTTTAAATGACAAGAAACGACTCGTATTGACTCAATAAGAATCAAGAAACACATTACAGTGGCGGAATGAAACTATGCATGCGTAACAAGAAAACACAATGTGTGATCGATTAAAAAGAAGTCAATCAACGTACCACGTCCAAGTAAATAAGATTTGCTTGTATTTTATTCCAAATGTGTGGATATAGATTAGTGAAATCAAAGTATTCACGAAAGCTTAACTAAATACATAGGAAATGAGCTAGTTATACAAAAATATTAAACTAGAATACTTCTCGCATTGGTAGCTTTTTGCTTTTCGTGACAGCCTTCAATGCTATGGAGTTTTGATTATCTAACCATCTCAACACACTCCAGATCCAATCTAATCACATTTGATTATAATAATCATTGGAATCGCACTAATTAATCACAAATGGACCATAGCATCTATTGTTTGAATCAAAACTAAAACCGAACACGAAACCACACGAATGACTCTTGAAATCAATCCATCCTACCCAAAACTCATCAAGAACACTCCACAACCAACTTCGAACAATCTTGCCTCAAAATTCCATTGAATCTATCCAAATAACAACTTTCGATCCATGGAATCCTTTATTGACCATGAAGGAAAGGAACACAAGTTTTAAATGACAAGAAACGACTCGTATTGACTCAATAAGAATCAAGAAACACATTACAGTGGCGGAATGAAACTATGCATGCGTAACAAGAAAACACAATGTGTGATCGATTAAAAAGAAGTCAATCAACGTACCACGTCCAAGTAAATAAGATTTGCTTGTATTTATTCTAAATTGTGTGGATATAGATTAGTGAAATCAAAGTATTCACGAAATCTTAACTAAATACATAGGAAATGAGCTAGTTATACAAAAATATTAAACTAGAATACTTCTCGCATTGGTAGCTTTTGCTTTTCGTGACAGCCTTCAATGTTATGGAGTTTTGATTATCTAACCATCTCAACACACTCCAGATCCAATCTAATCACATTTGATTATAATAATCATTGGAATCGCACTAATTAATCACAAATGGACCATAGCATCTATTGTTTGAATCAAAACTAAAACCGAACACGAAACCACACGAATGACTCTTGAAATCAATCCATCCTACCCAAAACTCATCAAGAACACTCCACAACCAACTTCGAACAATCTTGCCTCAAAATTCCATTGAATCTATCCAAATAACAACTTTCGATCCATGGAATCCTTTATTGACCATGAAGGAAAGGAACACAAGTTTTAAATGACAAGAAACGACTCGTATTGACTCAATAAGAATCAAGAAACACATTACAGTGGCGGAATGAAACTATGCATGCGTAACAAGAAAACACAATGTGTGATCGATTAAAAAGAAGTCAATCAACGTACCACGTCCAAGTAAATAAGATTTGCTTGTATTTATTCTCAATTGTGTGGATATAGATTAGTGAAATCAAAGTATTCACGAAATCTTAACTAAATACATAGGAAATGAGCTAGTTATACAAAAATATTAAACTAGAATACTTCTCGCATTGGTAGCTTTTTGCTTTTCGTGACAGCCTTCAATGTTGTGGAGTTTTGATTATCTAACCATCTCAAACACTCCAGATCCAATCTAATCACATTTGATTATATAATCAATGGAATCGCACTAATTTATCACAAATGGACCATAGCATCTATTGTTTGAATCAAAACTAAAACCGAACACGAAACACACGAATGACTCTTGAAATCAATCCATCCTACCAAAAATCATCAAGAACACTCCACAACCAACTTCGAACAATCATGCCTCAAAATTCCATTGAATCTATCCAAATAACAACTTTCGATCCATGGAATCCTTTATTGACCATGAAGGAAAGGAACACAAGTTTTAAATGACAAGAAACGACTCGTATTGACTCAATAAGAATCAAGAAACACATTACAGTGGCGGAATGAAACTATGCATGCGTAACAAGAAAACACAATGTGTGATCGATTAAAAAGAAGTCAATCAACGTACCACGTCCAAGTAAATAAGATTTGCTTGTATTTATTCTCAATTGTGTGGATATAGATTAGTGAAATCAAAGTATTCACGAAAGCTTAACTAAATACATAGGAAATGAGCTAGTTATACAAAAATTAAACTAGAATACTTCTCGCATTGGTAGCTTTTTGCTTTTCGTGACAGCCTTCAATGTTGTGGAGTTTTGATTATCTAACCATCTCAACACACTCCAGATCCAATCTAATCACATTGACGATAATAATCAATAATTGGAATCGCACTAATTTATCACGATGGACCATAGCATCTATTGTTTGAATCAAAACTAAAAAACCGAAACACGAACCACACGAATGACTCTTGAAATCAATCCATCCTACCCAAAACTCATCAAGAACACTCCACAACCAACTTCGAACAATCTTGCCTCAAAATTCCATTGAATCTATCCAAATAACAACTTTCGATCCATGGAATCCTTATTGACCATGAAGGAAAGGAACACAAGTTTTAAATGACAAGAAACGACTCGTATTGACTCAATAAGAATCAAGAAACACATTACAGTGGCGGAATGAAACTATGCATGCGTAACAAGAAAAACACAATGTGTGATCGATTAAAAAGAAGTCAATCAACGTACCACGTCCAAGTAAATAAGATTTGCTTGTATTTTATTCCAAATTGTGTGGATATAGATTAGTGAAATCAAAGTATTCACGAAATCTTAACTAAATACATAGGAAATGAGCTAGTTATACAAAAATATTAAACTAGAATACTTCTCGCATTGGTAGCTTTTGCTTTCGTGACAGCCTTCAATGTTGTGGAGTTTTGATTATCTAACCATCTCAACACACTCAGATCCAATCTAATCACATTTGATAATAATATTGGAATCGCACTAATTAATCACAAATAGACCATAGCATCTATTGTTTGAATCAAAACTAAAACCGAACACGAAACCACACGAATGACTCTTGAAATCAATCCATCCTACCCAAAACTCATCAAGAACACTCCACAACCAACTTCGAACAATCTTGCCTCAAAATTCCATTGAATCTATCCAAATAACAACTTTCGATCCATGGAATCCTTTATTGACCATGAAGGAAAGGAACACAAGTTTTAAATGACAAGAAACGACTCGTATTGACTCAATAAGAATCAAGAAACACATTACAGTGGCGGAATGAAACTATGCATGCGTAACAAGAAAACACAATGTGTGATCGATAAAAAGAAGTCAATCAACGTACCACGTCCAAGTAAATAAGATTTGCTTGTATTTATTCCAAATTGTGTGGATATAGATTAGTGAAATCAAAGTATTCACGAAATCTTAACTAAATACATAGGAAATGAGCTAGTTATACAAAAATATTAAACTAGAATACTTCTCGCATTGGTAGCTTTTTGCTTTTCGTGACAGCCTTCAATGTTGTGGAGTTTTGATTATCTAACCATCTCAACACACTCCAGATCCAATCTAATCACATTTGATTATAATAATCATTGGAATCGCACTAATTAATCACAAATGAACCATAGCATCTATTGTTTGAATCAAAACTAAAACCGAACACGAAACCACACGAATGACTCTTGAAATCAATCCATCCTACCCAAAACTCATCAAGAACACTCCACAACCAACTTCCAACAATCTTGCCTCAAAATTCCATTGAATCTATCCAAATAACAACTTTTGATCCATGGAATCCTTTATTGACCATGAAGGAAAGGAACACAAGTTTTAAATGACAAGAAACGACTCGTATTGACTCAATAAGAATCAAGAAACATATTACAGTGGCGGAATGAAACTATGCATGCGTAACAAGAAAACACAATGTGTGATCGATTAAAAAGAAGTCAATCAACGTACCACGTCAAATAAATAAGATTTGCTTGTATTTTATTCTAAATTGTGTGGATATAGATTAGTGAAATCAAAGTATTCACGAAACCTTAACTAAATACATAGGAAATGAGCTAGTTATACAAAAATATTAAACTAGAATACTTCACGCATTGGTAGCTTTTTGCTTTCGTGACAGCCTTCAATGTTATGGAGTTTTGATTATCTAAGCATCTCAACACACTCCAGATCCAATCTAACCACATTTGATAATAATAATCATCGGAATCGCACTAATTAATCAGAAATAGATCATAGCATCTATTGTTTGAATCAAAACTAAAACCAAACATGAAACCACACGAATGACTCTTGAAATCAATCCATCCTACCCAAAACTCTTCAAGAACACTCCACAACCAACTTCGAACAATCTTGCCTCAAAATTCCATTGAATCTATCCAAATAACAACTTTCGATCCATGGAATCCTTTATTGACCATGAAGGAAAGGAACACAAGTTTTAAATGACAAGAAACGACTCGTATTGACTCAATAAGAATCAAGAAACACATTACAGTGGCGGAATGAAACTATGCATGCGTAACAAGAAAACACAATGTGTGATCGATTAAAAAGAAGTCAATCAACGTACCACGTCCAAGTAAATAAGATTTGCTTGTATTTTTTTTCCAAATTGTGTGGATATAGATTAGTGAAATCAAAGTATTCACGAAATCTTAACTAAATACATAGGAAATGAGCTAGTTATACAAAAATATTAAACTAGAATACTTCTCGCATTGGTAGCTTTTTGCTTTTCGTGACAGCCTTCAATGTTGTGGAGTTTTGATTATCTAACCATCTCAACACACTCCAGATCCAATCTAATCACATTTGACTATAATAATCATTGGAATCGCACTAATTTATCACGAATGGACCATAGCATCTATTGTTTGAATCAAAACTAAAACCGAACACGAAACCACACGAATGACTCTTGAAATCAATCCATCCTACCCAAAACTCATCAAGAACACTCCACAACCAACTTCGAACAATCTTGCCTCAAAATTCCATTGAATCTATCCAAATAACAACTTTCGATCCATGGAATTAAATGACAAGAAACGACTCGTATTGACTCAATAAGAATCGAGAAACACATTACAGTGGCGGAATGAAACTATGCATGCGTAACAAGAAAACACAATGTGTGATCGATTAAAAAGAAGTCAATCAACGTACCACGTCCAAGTAAATAAGATTTGCTTGTATTTTATTCTCAATTGTGTAGATATAGATTAGTGAAATCAAAGTATTCACGAAAGCTTAACTAAATACATAGGAAATGAGCTAGTTATACAAAAATATTAAACTAGAATACTTCTCGCATTGGTAGTTTTTTGGTTTTCGTGACAGCCTTCAATGCTATGGAGTTTTGATTATAACCATCTCAACACACCAGATCCAATCTAATCACATTTGATTATAATAATCATTGGAATCGCACTAATTAATCACAAATGGACCATAGCATCTATTGTTTGAATCAAAACTAAAACGAACACGAAACCACACGAATGACTCTTGAAATCAATCCATCCTACCCAAAACTCATCAAGAACACTCCACAACCAACTTCGAACAATCTTGCCTCAAAATTCCATTGAATCTATCCAAATAACAACTTTCGATCCATGGAATCCTTTATTGACCATGAAGGAAAGGAACACAAGTTTTAAATGACAAGAAACGACTCGTATTGACTCAATAAGAATCAAGAAACACATTACAGTGGCGGAATGAAACTATGCATGCGTAACAAGAAAACACAATGTGTGATCGATTAAAAAGAAGTCAATCAACGTACCACGTCCAAGTAAATAAGATTTGCTTGTATTTTATTCCAAATTGTGTGGATATAGATTAGTGAAATCAAAGTATTCACGAAATCTTAACTAAATACATAGGAAATGAGCTAGTTATACAAAAATATTAAACTAGAATACTTCTCGCATTGGTAGCTTTTTGCTTTTCGTGACAGTCTTCAATGCTATGGAGTTTTGATTATCTAACCATCTCAACACACTCAAGATCCAATCTAATCACATTTGATTATAATAATCAATGGAATCGAACTAATTAATCACAAATGGACCATAGCATCTATTGTTTGAATCAAAACTAAAACCGAACACGAAACCACACGAATGACTCTTGATATCAATCCATCCTACCCAAAACTCATCAAGAACACTTCACAACCAACTTCGAACAATCTTGCCTCAAAATTCCATTGAATCTGTCCAAATAACAACTTTCGATCCATGGAATCTTTATTGACCATGAAGGAAAGGAACACAAGTTTTAAATGACAAGAAACGACTCGTATTGACTCAAAAAGAATCAAGAAACACATTACAGAGGCGGAATGGAACTATGCATGCGTAACAAGAAAACACAATATGTGATCGATTGAAAAGAAGTCAATCAACGTACCACGTTCAAGTAAATAAGATTTGCTTGTATTTATTCAAATTGTGTGGATATAGATTAGTGAAATCAAAGTATTCACGAAAGCTTAACTAAATACATAGGAAATGAGCTAGTTATACAAAAATATTAAACTAGAATACTTATCGCATTGGTAGCTTTTTGCTTTTCGTGACAGCCTTCAATGTTGTGGAGTTTTGATTATCTAACCATCTCAACACACTCCAGATTCAATCTAATCACATTTGATTATAACAATCATTGGAATCGCACTAATTTATCACAAATGGACCATAGCATCTATTGTTTGAATCAAAACTAAAACCGAACACGAAACCACACGAATGACTCTTGAAATCAATCTATCCTACCCAAAACTCATCAAGAACACTCCACAACCAACTTCAAACAATTTTGCCTCAAAGTTCCATTGAATCTATCCAAATAACAACTTTCGATCCATGGAATCCTTTATTGACCATGAAGGAAAGGAACACAAATTTTAAATGACAAGAAACGACTCGTATTGACTCAATAAGAATCAAGAAACACATTACAGTGGCGGAATGAAACTATGCATGCGTAACAAGAAAACACAATGTGTGATCGATTAAAAAGAAGTCAATCAACGTACCACGTCCAAGTAAATAAGATTTGCTTGTATTTTATTCCAAATTGTGTGGATATAGATTAGTGAAATCAAAGTATTCACGAAAGCTTAACTAAATACATAGGAAATGAGCTAGTTATACAAAAATATTAAACTAGAATACTTCTCGCATTGGTAGCTTTTTGCTTTTCGTGACAGCCTTCAATGTTGTGGAGTTTGATTATCTAACCATCTCAACACACTCCAGATCCAATCTAATCACATTTGATTATAATAATCATTGGAATCGCACTAATTAATCACGAATGGACCATAGCATCTATTGTTTGAATCAAAACTAAAACCGAACACGAAACCACACGAATGAGTCTTGAAATCAATCCATCCTACCCAAAACTCATCAAGAACACTCCCCAACCAACTTCGAACAATCTAGCCTCAAAATTCATTGAATCTATCCAAATAACAACTTTCGATCCATGGAATCCTTTATTGACCATGAAGGAAAGGAACACAAGTTTTAAATGACAAGAAACGACTCGTATTGACTCAATAAGAATCAAGAAACACATTACAGTGGCGGAATGAAACTATGCATGCGTAACAAGAAAACACAATGTGTGATCGATTAAAAAGAAGTCAATCAACGTACCACGTCCAAGTAAATAAGATTTGCTTGTATTTTATTCCAAATTGTGTGGATATAGATTAGTGAAATCAAAGTATTCACGAAATCTTAACTAAATACATAGGAAATGAGCTAGTTATACAAAAATATTAAACTAGAATACTTCTCGCATTGGTAGCTTTTTGCTTTTCGTGACAGCCTTCAATGCTGTGGAGTTTTGATTATCTAACCATCTCAACACACTCCAGATCCAATCTAATCACATTTGATTATAATAATCATTGGAATCGCACTAATTATCACAAATGGACCATAGCATCTATTGTTTGAATCAAAACTAAAACCGAACACGAAACCACACGAATGACTCTTGAAATCAATCCATCCTACCCAAAACTCATCAAGAACACTCCACAACCAACTTCGAACAATCTTGCCTCAAAATTCCATTGAATCTATCCAAATAACAACTTTCGATCCACGGAATCCTTTATTGACCATGAAGGAAAGGAACACAAGTTTTAAATGACAAGAAACGACTCGTATTGACTCAATAAGAATCAAGAAAACATATTACAGTGGCGGAATGAAACTATGCACGCGTAACAAGAAAACACAATGTGTGATCGATTAAAAAGAAGTCAATCAACGTACCACGTCCAAGTAAATAAGATTTGCTTGTATTTTATTCTCAATTGTGTGGATATAGATTAGTGAAATCAAAGTATTCACGAAAGCTTAACTAAATACATAAGAAATGAGCTAGTTATACAAAAATATTAAACTAGAATACTTCTCGCATTGGTAGCATTTTGCTTTTCGTGACAACCTTCAATGCTATGGAGTTTTGATTATCTAACCATCTCAACACACTCCAGATCCAATCTAATCACATTTGATTATAATAATCATTGGAATCGCACTAATTAATCACAAATGGACCATAGCATCTATTGTTTGAATCAAAACTAAAACCGAACACGAAACCACACGAATGACTCTTGAAATCAATCCATCCTACCCAAAACTCATCAAGAACACTCCACAACCAACTTCGAACAATCTTGCCTCAAAATTCCATTGAATCTATCCAAATAACAACTTTCGATCCATGGAATCCTTATTGACCATGAAGGAAAGGAACACAAGTTTTAAATGACAAGAAACGACTCGTATTGACTCAATAAGAATCAAGAAAACACATTACAGTGGCGGAATGAAACTATGCATGCGTAACAAGAAAACACAATGTGTGATCGATTAAAAAGAAGTCAATCAACGTACCACGTCCAAGTAAATAAGATTTGCTTGTATTTTATTCCAAATTGTGTGGATATAGATTAGTGAAATCAAAGTATTCACGAAAGCTTAACTAAATACATAGGAAATGAGCTAGTTATACAAAAATATTAAACTAGAATACTTCTCGCATTGGTAGCATTTTGCTTTCGTGACAGCCTTCAATGCTATGGAGTTTTGATTATCTAACCATCTCAACACACTCCAGATCCAATCTAATCACATTTGATTATAATAATCATTGGAATCGCACTAATTAATCACAAATGGACCATAGCATCTATTGTTTGAATCAAAACTAAAACCGAACACGAAACCACACGAATGACTCTTGAAATCAATCCATCCTACCCAAAACTCATCAAGAACACTCCACAACCAACTTCGAACAATCTTGCCTCAAAATTCCATTGAATCTATCCAAATAACAACTTTCGATCCATGGAATCCTTTATTGACCATGAAGGAAAGGAACACAAGTTTTAAATGACAAGAAACGACTCGTATTGACTCAATAAGAATCAAGAAACAATTACAGTGGCGGAATGAAACTATGCATGCGTAACAAGAAAACACAATGTGTGATCGATTAAAAAGAAGTCAATCAACGTACCACGTCCAAGTAAATAAGATTTGCTTGTATTTTATTCAAATTGTGTGGATATAGATTAGTGAAATCAAAGTATTCACGAAAGCTTAACTAAATACATAGGAAATGAGCTAGTTATACAAAAATATTAAACTAGAATACTTCTCGCATTGGTAGCTTTTTGCTTTTCGTGACAGCCTTCAATGCTATGGAGTTTTGATTATCTAACCATCTCAACACACTCCAGATCCAATCTAATCACATTTGATTATATATCATGGAATCGCACTAATTAATCACAAATGGACCATAGCATCTATTGTTTGAATCAAAACTAAAACCGAACACGAAACCACACGAATGACTCTTGAAATCAATCCATCCTACCCAAAACTCATCAAGAACACTCCACAACCAACTTCGAACAATCTTGCCTCAAAATTCCATTGAATCTATCCAAATAACAACTTTCGATCCATGGAATTAAATGACAAGAAACGACTCGTATTGACTCAATAAGAATCAAGAAACACATTACAGTGGCGGAATGAAACTATGCATGCGTAACAAGAAAACACAATGTGTGATCGATTAAAAAGAAGTCAATCAACGTACCACGTCCAAGTAAATAAGATTTGCTTGTATTTTATCAAATTGTGTGGATATAGATTAGTGAAATCAAAGTATTCACGAAATTAACTAAATACATAGGAAATGAGCTAGTTATACAAAAATATTAAACTAGAATACTTCTCGCATTGGTAGCTTTTGCTTTTCGTGACAGCCTTCAATGCTATGGAGTTTTGATTATCTAACCATCTCAACACACTCCAGATCCAATCTAATCACATTTGATTATAATAATCATTGGAATCGCACTAATTAATCACAAATGGACCATAGCATCTATTGTTTGAATCAAAACTAAAACCGAACACGAAACCACACGAATGACTCTTGAAATCAATCCATCCTACCCAAAACTCATCAAGAACACTCCACAACCAACTTCGAACAATCTTGCCTCAAAATTCCATTGAATCTATCCAAATAACAACTTTCGATCCATGGAATCCTTTATTGACCATGAAGGAAAGGAACACAAGTTTTAAATGACAAGAAACGACTCGTATTGACTCAATAAGAATCAAGAAACACATTACAGTGGCGGAATGAAACTATGCATGCGTAACAAGAAAACACAATGTGATGATTAAAAGATTAAAAAGAAATCAACGTACGTACCACGTCCAAGTAAATAATTTGATTTGCTTGTATTTTATTCCAAATTGTGTGGATATAGATTAGTGAAATCAAAGTATTCACGAAAGCTTAACTAAATACATAGGAAATGAGCTAGTTATACAAAAATATTAAACTAGAATACTTCTCGCATTGGTAGCTTTTTGCTTTTCGTGACAGCCTTCAATGCTATGGAGTTTTGATTATCTAACCATCTCAACACACTCCAGATCCAATCTAATCACATTTGATTATAATAATCATTGGAATCGCACTAATTAATCACAAATGGACCATAGCATCTATTGTTTGAATCAAAACTAAAACCGAACACGAAACCACACGAATGACTCTTGAAATCAATCCATCCTACCCAAAACTCATCAAGAACACTCCACAACCAACTTCGAACAATCTTGCCTCAAAATTCCATTGAATCTATCCAAATAACAACTTTCGATCCATGGAATCCTTATTGACCATGAAGGAAAGGAACACAAGTTTTAAATGACAAGAAACGACTCGTATTGACTCAATAAGAATCAAGAAACACATTACAGTGGCGGAATGAAACTATGCATGCGTAACAAGAAAACACAATGTGTGATCGATTAAAAAGAAGTCAATCAACGTACCACGTCCAAGTAAATAAGATTTGCTTGTATTTTATTCTAAATTGTGTGGATATAGATTAGTGAAATCAAAGTATTCACGAAAGCTTAACTAAATACATAGGAAATGAGCTAGTTATACAAAAATATTAAACTAGAATACTTCTCGCATTGGTAGCTTTTTGCTTTTCGTGACAGCCTTCAATGCTATGGAGTTTTGATTATCTAACCATCTCAACACACTCCAGATCCAATCTAATCACATTTGATTATAATAATCATTGGAATCGCACTAATTAATCACAAATGGACCATAGCATCTATTGTTTGAATCAAAACTAAAACCGAACACGAAACCACACGAATGACTCTTGAAATCAATCCATCCTACCCAAAACTCATCAAGAACACTCCACAACCAACTTCGAACAATCTTGCCTCAAAATTCCATTGAATCTATCCAAATAACAACTTTCGATCCATGGAATCCTTTATTGACCATGAAGGAAAGGAACACAAGTTTTAAATGACAAGAAACGACTCGTATTGACTCAATAAGAATCAAGAAACACATTACAGTGGCGGAATGAAACTATGCATGCGTAACAAGAAAACACAATGTGTGATCGATTAAAAAGAAGTCAATCAACGTACCACGTCCAAGTAAATAAGATTTGCTTGTATTTTATTCTAAATTGTGTGGATATAGATTAGTGAAATCAAAGTATTCACGAAAGCTTAACTAAATACATAGGAAATGAGCTAGTTATACAAAAATATTAAACTAGAATACTTCTCGCATTGGTAGCTTTTTGCTTTTCGTGACAGCCTTCAATGCTATGGAGTTTTGATTATCTAACCATCTCAACACACTCCAGATCCAATCTAATCACATTTGATTATAATAATCATTGGAATCGCACTAATTAATCACAAATGGACCATAGCATCTATTGTTTGAATCAAAACTAAAACCGAACACGAAACCACACGAATGACTCTTGAAATCAATCCATCCTACCCAAAACTCATCAAGAACACTCCACAACCAACTTCCAACAATCTTGCCTCAAAATTCCATTGAATCTATCCAAATAACAACTTTCGATCCATGGAATCCTTTATTGACCATGAAGAAAAGGAACACAAGTTTTAAATGACAAGAAACGACTCGTATTGACTCAATAAGAATCAAGAAACACATTACAGTGGCGGAATGAAACTATGCATGCGTTACAAGAAAACACAATGTGTGATCGATTAAAAAGAAGTCAATCAACGTACCACGTCCAAGTAAATAAGATTTGCTAGTATTTTACTCTAAATTGTGTGGATATAGATTAGTGAAATCAAAGTATTCTCGAAAGCTTAACTAAATAGATAGGAAATGAGCTAGTTATACAAAAATATTAAACTAGAATACTTCTCGCATTGGTAGCTTTTTGATTTTCGTGACAGCCTTCAATGCTATGGAGTTTTGATTATCTAACCATCTCAACACACTCCAGATCCAATCTAATCACATTTGATTATAATAATCATTGGAATCGCACTAATTAATCACAAATGAACCATAGCATCTATTGTTTGAATCAAAACTAAAACCGAACACGAAACCACACGAATGACTCTTGAAATCAATCCATCCTACCCAAAACTCATCAAGAACACTCCACAACCAACTTCCAACAATCTTGCCTCAAAATTCCATTGAATCTATCCAAATAACAACTTTTGATCCATGGAATCCTTTATTGACCATGAAGGAAAGGAACACAAGTTTTAAATGACAAGAAACGACTCGTATTGACTCAATAAGAATCAAGAAACACATTACAGTGGCGGAATGAAACTATGCATGCGTAACAAGAAAACACAATGTGTGATCGATTAAAAGAAGTCAATCAACGTACCACGTCCAAGTAAATAAGATTTGCTTGTATTTTATTCTAAATTGTGTGGATATAGATTAGTGAAATCAAAGTATTCACGAAAGCTTAACTAAATACATAGGAAATGAGCTAGTTATACAAAAATATTAAACTAGAATACTTCTCGCATTGGTAGCTTTTTGATTTTCGTGACAGCCTTCAATGCTATGGAGTTTTGATTATCTAACCATCTCAACACACTCCAGATCCAATCTAATCACATTTGATTATAATAATCATTGGAATCGCACTAATTATCACAAATGGACCATAGCATCTATTGTTTGAATCAAAACTAAAACCGAACACGAAACCACACGAATGACTCTTGAAATCAATCCATCCTACCCAAAACTCATCAAGAACACTCCACAACCAACTTCGAACAATCTTGCCTCAAAATTCCATTGAATCTATCCAAATAACAACTTTCGATCCATGGAATCCTTTATTGACCATGAAGGAAAGGAACACAAGTTTTAAATGACAAGAAACGACTCGTATTGACTCAATAAGAATCAAGAAACACATTACAGTGGCGGAATGAAACTATGCATGCGTAACAAGAAAACACAATGTGTGATCGATTAAAAAGAAGTCAATCAACGTACCACGTCCAAGTAAATAAGATTTGCTTGTATTTTATTCTAAATTGTGTGGATATAGATTAGTGAAATCAAAGTATTCACGAAAGCTTAACTAAATACATAGGAAATGAGCTAGTTATACAAAAATATTAAACTAGAATACTTCTCGCATTGGTAGCTTTTTGCTTTTCGTGACAGCCTTCAATGCTATGGAGTTTTGATTATCTAACCATCTCAACACACTCCAGATCCAATCTAATCACATTTGATTATAATAATCATTGGAATCGCACTAATTAATCACAAATGGACCATAGCATCTATTGTTTGAATCAAAACTAAAACCGAACACGAAACCACACGAATGACTCTTGAAATCAATCCATCCTACCCAAAACTCATCAAGAACACTCCACAACCAACTTCGAACAATCTTGCCTCAAAATTCCATTGAATCTATCCAAATAACAACTTTCGATCCATGGAATCCTTTATTGACCATGAAGGAAAGGAACACAAGTTTTAAATGACAAGAAACGACTCGTATTGACTCAATAAGAATCAAGAAACACATTACAGTGGCGGAATGAAACTATGCATGCGTAACAAGAAAACACAATGTGTGATCGATTAAAAAGAAGTCAATCAACGTACCACGTCCAAGTAAATAAGATTTGCTTGTATTTTACTCTAAATTGTGTGGATATAGATTAGTGAAATCAAAGTATTCACGAAAGCTTAACTAAATACATAGGAAATGAGCTAGTTATACAAAAATATTAAACTAGAATACTTCTCGCATTGGTAGCTTTTGCTTTTCGTGACAGCCTTCAATGCTATGGAGTTTGATTATCTAACCATCTCAACACACTCCAGATCCAATCTAATCACATTTGATTATAATAATCATTGGAATCGCACTAATTAATCACAAATGGACCATAGCATCTATTGTTTGAATCAAAACTAAAACCGAACACGAAACCACACGAATGACTCTTGAAATCAATCCATCCTACCCAAAACTCATCAAGAACACTCCACAACCAACTTCGAACAATCTTGCCTCAAAATTCCATTGAATCTATCCAAATAACAACTTTCGATCCATGGAATCCTTTATTGACCATGAAGGAAAGGAACACAAGTTTTAAATGACAAGAAACGACTCGTATTGACTCAATAAGAATCAAGAAACACATTACAGTGGCGGAATGAAACTATGCATGCGTAACAAGAAAACACAATGTGTGATCGATTAAAAAGAAGTCAATCAACGTACCACGTCCAAGTAAATAAGATTTGCTTGTATTTTATTCTAAATTGTGTGGATATAGATTAGTGAAATCAAAGTATTCACGAAAGCTTAACTAAATACATAGTAAATGAGCTAGTTATACAAAAATATTAAACTAGAATACTTCTCGCATTGGTAGCTTTTTGCTTTTCGTGACAGCCTTCAATGCTATGGAGTTTTGATTATCTAACCATCTCAACACACTCCAGATCCAATCTAATCACATTTGATTATAATAATCATTGGAATCGCACTAATTAATCACAAATGGACCATAGCATCTATTGTTTGAATCAAAACTAAAACCGAACACGAAACCACACGAATGACTCTTGAAATCAATCCATCCTACCCAAAACTCATCAAGAACACTCCACAACCAACTTCGAACAATCTTGCCTCAAAATTCCATTGAATCTATCCAAATAACAACTTTCGATCCATGGAATCCTTTATTGACCATGAAGGAAAGGAACACAAGTTTTAAATGACAAGAAACGACTCGTATTGACTCAATAAGAATCAAGAAACACATTACAGTGGCGGAATGAAACTATGCATGCGTAACAAGAAAACACAATGTGTGATCGATTAAAAAGAAGTCAATCAACGTACCACGTCCAAGTAAATAAGATTTGCTTGTATTTTATTCTAAATTGTGTGGATATAGATTAGTGAAATCAAAGTATTCACGAAAGCTTAACTAAATACATAGGAAATGAGCTAGTTATACAAAAATATTAAACTAGAATACTTCTCGCATTGGTAGCTTTTTGCTTTTCGTGACAGCCTTCAATGCTATGGAGTTTTGATTATCTAACCATCTCAACACACTCCAGATCCAATCTAATCACATTTGATTATAATAATCATTGGAATCGCACTAATTAATCACAAATGGACCATAGCATCTATTGTTTGAATCAAAACTAAAACCGAACACGAAACCACACGAATGACTCTTGAAATCAATCCATCCTACCCAAAACTCATCAAGAACACTCCACAACCAACTTCGAACAATCTTGCCTCAAAATTCCATTGAATCTATCCAAATAACAACTTTCGATCCATGGAATCCTTTATTGACCATGAAGGAAAGGAACACAAGTTTTAAATGACAAGAAACGACTCGTATTGACTCAATAAGAATCAAGAAACACATTACAGTGGCGGAATGAAACTATGCATGCGTAACAAGAAAACACAATGTGTGATCGATTAAAAAGAAGTCAATCAACGTACCACGTCCAAGTAAATAAGATTTGCTTGTATTTTATTCTAAATTGTGTGGATATAGATTAGTGAAATCAAAGTATTCACGAAAGCTTAACTAAATACATAGGAAATGAGCTAGTTATACAAAAATATTAAACTAGAATACTTCTCGCATTGGTAGCTTTTTGCTTTTCGTGACAGCCTTCAATGCTATGGAGTTTTGATTATCTAACCATCTCAACACACTCCAGATCCAATCTAATCACATTTGATTATAATAATCATTGGAATCGCACTAATTAATCACAAATGGACCATAGCATCTATTGTTTGAATCAAAACTAAAACCGAACACGAAACCACACGAATGACTCTTGAAATCAATCCATCCTACCCAAAACTCATCAAGAACACTCCACAACCAACTTCGAACAATCTTGCCTCAAAATTCCATTGAATCTATCCAAATAACAACTTTCGATCCATGGAATCCTTTATTGACCATGAAGGAAAGGAACACAAGTTTTAAATGACAAGAAACGACTCGTATTGACTCAATAAGAATCAAGAAACACATTACAGTGGCGGAATGAAACTATGCATGCGTAACAAGAAAACACAATGTGTGATCGATTAAAAAGAAGTCAATCAACGTACCACGTCCAAGTAAATAAGATTTGCTTGTATTTTATTCTAAATTGTGTGGATATAGATTAGTGAAATCAAAGTATTCACGAAAGCTTAACTAAATACATAGGAAATGAGCTAGTTATACAAAAATATTAAACTAGAATACTTCTCGCATTGGTAGCTTTTTGCTTTTCGTGACAGCCTTCAATGCTATGGAGTTTTGATTATCTAACCATCTCAACACACTCCAGATCCAATCTAATCACATTTGATTATAATAATCATTGGAATCGCACTAATTAATCACAAATGGACCATAGCATCTATTGTTTGAATCAAAACTAAAACCGAACACGAAACCACACGAATGACTCTTGAAATCAATCCATCCTACCCAAAACTCATCAAGAACACTCCACAACCAACTTCGAACAATCTTGCCTCAAAATTCCATTGAATCTATCCAAATAACAACTTTCGATCCATGGAATCCTTTATTGACCATGAAGGAAAGGAACACAAGTTTTAAATGACAAGAAACGACTCGTATTGACTCAATAAGAATCAAGAAACACATTACAGTGGCGGAATGAAACTATGCATGCGTAACAAGAAAACACAATGTGTGATCGATTAAAAAGAAGTCAATCAACGTACCACGTCCAAGTAAATAAGATTTGCTTGTATTTTATTCTAAATTGTGTGGATATAGATTAGTGAAATCAAAGTATTCACGAAAGCTTAACTAAATACATAGGAAATGAGCTAGTTATACAAAAATATTAAACTAGAATACTTCTCGCATTGGTAGCTTTTTGCTTTTCGTGACAGCCTTCAATGCTATGGAGTTTTGATTATCTAACCATCTCAACACACTCCAGATCCAATCTAATCACATTTGATTATAATAATCATTGGAATCGCACTAATTAATCACAAATGGACCATAGCATCTATTGTTTGAATCAAAACTAAAACCGAACACGAAACCACACGAATGACTCTTGAAATCAATCCATCCTACCCAAAACTCATCAAGAACACTCCACAACCAACTTCGAACAATCTTGCCTCAAAATTCCATTGAATCTATCCAAATAACAACTTTCGATCCATGGAATCCTTTATTGACCATGAAGGAAAGGAACACAAGTTTTAAATGACAAGAAACGACTCGTATTGACTCAATAAGAATCAAGAAACACATTACAGTGGCGGAATGAAACTATGCATGCGTAACAAGAAAACACAATGTGTGATCGATTAAAAAGAAGTCAATCAACGTACCACGTCCAAGTAAATAAGATTTGCTTGTATTTTATTCTAAATTGTGTGGATATAGATTAGTGAAATCAAAGTATTCACGAAAGCTTAACTAAATACATAGGAAATGAGCTAGTTATACAAAAATATTAAACTAGAATACTTCTCGCATTGGTAGCTTTTTGCTTTTCGTGACAGCCTTCAATGCTATGGAGTTTTGATTATCTAACCATCTCAACACACTCCAGATCCAATCTAATCACATTTGATTATAATAATCATTGGAATCGCACTAATTAATCACAAATGGACCATAGCATCTATTGTTTGAATCAAAACTAAAACCGAACACGAAACCACACGAATGACTCTTGAAATCAATCCATCCTACCCAAAACTCATCAAGAACACTCCACAACCAACTTCGAACAATCTTGCCTCAAAATTCCATTGAATCTATCCAAATAACAACTTTCGATCCATGGAATCCTTTATTGACCATGAAGGAAAGGAACACAAGTTTTAAATGACAAGAAACGACTCGTATTGACTCAATAAGAATCAAGAAACACATTACAGTGGCGGAATGAAACTATGCATGCGTAACAAGAAAACACAATGTGTGATCGATTAAAAAGAAGTCAATCAACGTACCACGTCCAAGTAAATAAGATTTGCTTGTATTTTATTCTAAATTGTGTGGATATAGATTAGTGAAATCAAAGTATTCACGAAAGCTTAACTAAATACATAGGAAATGAGCTAGTTATACAAAAATATTAAACTAGAATACTTCTCGCATTGGTAGCTTTTTGCTTTTCGTGACAGCCTTCAATGCTATGGAGTTTTGATTATCTAACCATCTCAACACACTCCAGATCCAATCTAATCACATTTGATTATAATAATCATTGGAATCGCACTAATTAATCACAAATGGACCATAGCATCTATTGTTTGAATCAAAACTAAAACCGAACACGAAACCACACGAATGACTCTTGAAATCAATCCATCCTACCCAAAACTCATCAAGAACACTCCACAACCAACTTCGAACAATCTTGCCTCAAAATTCCATTGAATCTATCCAAATAACAACTTTCGATCCATGGAATCCTTTATTGACCATGAAGGAAAGGAACACAAGTTTTAAATGACAAGAAACGACTCGTATTGACTCAATAAGAATCAAGAAACACATTACAGTGGCGGAATGAAACTATGCATGCGTAACAAGAAAACACAATGTGTGATCGATTAAAAAGAAGTCAATCAACGTACCACGTCCAAGTAAATAAGATTTGCTTGTATTTTATTCTAAATTGTGTGGATATAGATTAGTGAAATCAAAGTATTCACGAAAGCTTAACTAAATACATAGGAAATGAGCTAGTTATACAAAAATATTAAACTAGAATACTTCTCGCATTGGTAGCTTTTTGCTTTTCGTGACAGCCTTCAATGCTATGGAGTTTTGATTATCTAACCATCTCAACACACTCCAGATCCAATCTAATCACATTTGATTATAATAATCATTGGAATCGCACTAATTAATCACAAATGGACCATAGCATCTATTGTTTGAATCAAAACTAAAACCGAACACGAAACCACACGAATGACTCTTGAAATCAATCCATCCTACCCAAAACTCATCAAGAACACTCCACAACCAACTTCGAACAATCTTGCCTCAAAATTCCATTGAATCTATCCAAATAACAACTTTCGATCCATGGAATCCTTTATTGACCATGAAGGAAAGGAACACAAGTTTTAAATGACAAGAAACGACTCGTATTGACTCAATAAGAATCAAGAAACACATTACAGTGGCGGAATGAAACTATGCATGCGTAACAAGAAAACACAATGTGTGATCGATTAAAAAGAAGTCAATCAACGTACCACGTCCAAGTAAATAAGATTTGCTTGTATTTTATTCTAAATTGTGTGGATATAGATTAGTGAAATCAAAGTATTCACGAAAGCTTAACTAAATACATAGGAAATGAGCTAGTTATACAAAAATATTAAACTAGAATACTTCTCGCATTGGTAGCTTTTTGCTTTTCGTGACAGCCTTCAATGCTATGGAGTTTTGATTATCTAACCATCTCAACACACTCCAGATCCAATCTAATCACATTTGATTATAATAATCATTGGAATCGCACTAATTAATCACAAATGGACCATAGCATCTATTGTTTGAATCAAAACTAAAACCGAACACGAAACCACACGAATGACTCTTGAAATCAATCCATCCTACCCAAAACTCATCAAGAACACTCCACAACCAACTTCGAACAATCTTGCCTCAAAATTCCATTGAATCTATCCAAATAACAACTTTCGATCCATGGAATTAAATGACAAGAAACGACTCGTATTGACTCAATAAGAATCAAGAAACACATTACAGTGGCGGAATGAAACTATGCATGCGTAACAAGAAAACACAATGTGTGATCGATTAAAAAGAAGTCAATCAACGTACCACGTCCAAGTAAATAAGATTTGCTTGTATTTTATTCTAAATTGTGTGGATATAGATTAGTGAAATCAAAGTATTCACGAAAGCTTAACTAAATACATAGGAAATGAGCTAGTTATACAAAAATATTAAACTAGAATACTTCTCGCATTGGTAGCTTTTTGCTTTTCGTGACAGCCTTCAATGCTATGGAGTTTTGATTATCTAACCATCTCAACACACTCCAGATCCAATCTAATCACATTTGATTATAATAATCATTGGAATCGCACTAATTAATCACAAATGGACCATAGCATCTATTGTTTGAATCAAAACTAAAACCGAACACGAAACCACACGAATGACTCTTGAAATCAATCCATCCTACCCAAAACTCATCAAGAACACTCCACAACCAACTTCGAACAATCTTGCCTCAAAATTCCATTGAATCTATCCAAATAACAACTTTCGATCCATGGAATCCTTTATTGACCATGAAGGAAAGGAACACAAGTTTTAAATGACAAGAAACGACTCGTATTGACTCAATAAGAATCAAGAAACACATTACAGTGGCGGAATGAAACTATGCATGCGTAACAAGAAAACACAATGTGTGATCGATTAAAAAGAAGTCAATCAACGTACCACGTCCAAGTAAATAAGATTTGCTTGTATTTTATTCTAAATTGTGTGGATATAGATTAGTGAAATCAAAGTATTCACGAAAGCTTAACTAAATACATAGGAAATGAGCTAGTTATACAAAAATATTAAACTAGAATACTTCTCGCATTGGTAGCTTTTTGCTTTTCGTGACAGCCTTCAATGCTATGGAGTTTTGATTATCTAACCATCTCAACACACTCCAGATCCAATCTAATCACATTTGATTATAATAATCATTGGAATCGCACTAATTAATCACAAATGGACCATAGCATCTATTGTTTGAATCAAAACTAAAACCGAACACGAAACCACACGAATGACTCTTGAAATCAATCCATCCTACCCAAAACTCATCAAGAACACTCCACAACCAACTTCGAACAATCTTGCCTCAAAATTCCATTGAATCTATCCAAATAACAACTTTCGATCCATGGAATCCTTTATTGACCATGAAGGAAAGGAACACAAGTTTTAAATGACAAGAAACGACTCGTATTGACTCAATAAGAATCAAGAAACACATTACAGTGGCGGAATGAAACTATGCATGCGTAACAAGAAAACACAATGTGTGATCGATTAAAAAGAAGTCAATCAACGTACCACGTCCAAGTAAATAAGATTTGCTTGTATTTTATTCTAAATTGTGTGGATATAGATTAGTGAAATCAAAGTATTCACGAAAGCTTAACTAAATACATAGGAAATGAGCTAGTTATACAAAAATATTAAACTAGAATACTTCTCGCATTGGTAGCTTTTTGCTTTTCGTGACAGCCTTCAATGCTATGGAGTTTTGATTATCTAACCATCTCAACACACTCCAGATCCAATCTAATCACATTTGATTATAATAATCATTGGAATCGCACTAATTAATCACAAATGGACCATAGCATCTATTGTTTGAATCAAAACTAAAACCGAACACGAAACCACACGAATGACTCTTGAAATCAATCCATCCTACCCAAAACTCATCAAGAACACTCCACAACCAACTTCGAACAATCTTGCCTCAAAATTCCATTGAATCTATCCAAATAACAACTTTCGATCCATGGAATCCTTTATTGACCATGAAGGAAAGGAACACAAGTTTTAAATGACAAGAAACGACTCGTATTGACTCAATAAGAATCAAGAAACACATTACAGTGGCGGAATGAAACTATGCATGCGTAACAAGAAAACACAATGTGTGATCGATTAAAAAGAAGTCAATCAACGTACCACGTCCAAGTAAATAAGATTTGCTTGTATTTTATTCAATTGTGTGGATATAGATTAGTGAAATCAAAGTATTCACGAAAGCTTAACTAAATACATAGGAAATGAGCTAGTTATACAAAAATATTAAACTAGAATACTTCTCGCATTGGTAGCTTTTTGCTTTTCGTGACAGCCTTCAATGCTATGGAGTTTTGATTATCTAACCATCTCAACACACTCCAGATCCAATCTAATCACATTTGATTATAATAATCATTGGAATCGCACTAATTAATCACAAATGGACCATAGCATCTATTGTTTGAATCAAAACTAAAACCGAACACGAAACCACACGAATGACTCTTGAAATCAATCCATCCTACCCAAAACTCATCAAGAACACTCCACAACCAACTTCGAACAATCTTGCCTCAAAATTCCATTGAATCTATCCAAATAACAACTTTCGATCCATGGAATCCTTTATTGACCATGAAGGAAAGGAACACAAGTTTTAAATGACAAGAAACGACTCGTATTGACTCAATAAGAATCAAGAAACACATTACAGTGGCGGAATGAAACTATGCATGCGTAACAAGAAAACACAATGTGTGATCGATTAAAAGAAGTCAATCAACGTACCACGTCCAAGTAAATAAGATTTGCTTGTATTTTATTCTAAATTGTGTGGATATAGATTAGTGAAATCAAAGTATTCACGAAAGCTTAACTAAATACATAGGAAATGAGCTAGTTATACAAAAATATTAAACTAGAATACTTCTCGCATTGGTAGCTTTTTGCTTTTCGTGACAGCCTTCAATGCTATGGAGTTTTGATTATCTAACCATCTCAACACACTCCAGATCCAATCTAATCACATTTGATTATAATAATCATTGGAATCGCACTAATTAATCACAAATGGACCATAGCATCTATTGTTTGAATCAAAACTAAAACCGAACACGAAACCACACGAATGACTCTTGAAATCAATCCATCCTACCCAAAACTCATCAAGAACACTCCACAACCAACTTCAAACAATCTTGCCTCAAAATTCCATTGAATCTATCCAAATAACAACTTTCGATCCATGGAATCCTTTATTGACCATGAAGGAAAGGAACACAAGTTTAAATGACAAGAAACGACTCGTATTGACTCAATAAGAATCAAGAAACACATTACAGTGGCGGAATGAACTATGCATGCGTAACAAGAAAACACAATGTGTGATCGATTAAAAAGAAGTCAATCAACGTACCACGTCCAAGTAAATAAGATTTGCTTGTATTTTACTCCAAATTGTGTGGATATAGATTAGTGAAATCAAAGTATTCACGAAAGCTTAACTAAATACATAGGAAATGAGCTAGTTATACAAAAATATTAAACTAGAATACTTCTCGCATTGGTAGCTTTTTGCTTTTCGTGACAGCCTTCAATGCTATGGAGTTTTGATTATCTAACCATCTCAACACACTCCAGATCCAATCTAATCACATTTGATTATAATAATCATTGGAATCGCACTAATTAATCACAAATGGACCATAGCATCTATTGTTTGAATCAAAACTAAAACCGAACACGAAACCACACGAATGACTCTTGAAATCAATCCATCCTACCCAAAACTCATCAAGAACACTCCACAACCAACTTCGAACAATCTTGCCTCAAAATTCCATTGAATCTATCCAAATAACAACTTTCGATCCATGGAATCCTTTATTGACCATGAAGGAAAGGAACACAAGTTTTAAATGACAAGAAACGACTCGTATTGACTCAATAAGAATCAAGAAACACATTACAGTGGCGGAATGAAACTATGCATGCGTAACAAGAAAACACAATGTGTGATCGATTAAAAAGAAGTCAATCAACGTACCACGTCCAAGTAAATAAGATTTGCTTGTATTTTACTCTAAATTGTGTGGATATAGATTAGTGAAATCAAAGTATTCACGAAAGCTTAACTAAATACATAGGAAATGAGCTAGTTATACAAAAATATTAAACTAGAATACTTCTCGCATTGGTAGCTTTTTGCTTTTCGTGACAGCCTTCAATGCTATGGAGTTTTGATTATCTAACCATCTCAACACACTCCAGATCCAATCTAATCACATTTGATTATAATAATCATTGGAATCGCACTAATTAATCACAAATGGACCATAGCATCTATTGTTTGAATCAAAACTAAAACCGAACACGAAACCACACGAATGACTCTTGAAATCAATCCATCCTACCCAAAACTCATCAAGAACACTCCACAACCAACTTCGAACAATCTTGCCTCAAAATTCCATTGAATCTATCCAAATAACAACTTTCGATCCATGGAATCCTTTATTGACCATGAAGGAAAGGAACACAAGTTTTAAATGACAAGAAACGACTCGTATTGACTCAATAAGAATCAAGAAACACATTACAGTGGCGGAATGAAACTATGCATGCGTAACAAGAAAACACAATGTGTGATCGATTAAAAAGAAGTCAATCAACGTACCACGTCCAAGTAAATAAGATTTGCTTGTATTTTATTCTAAATTGTGTGGATATAGATTAGTGAAATCAAAGTATTCACGAAAGCTTAACTAAATACATAGGAAATGAGCTAGTTATACAAAAATATTAAACTAGAATACTTCTCGCATTGGTAGTTTTTGCTTTTCGTGACAGCCTTCAATGCTATGGAGTTTTGATTATCTAACCATCTCAACACACTCCAGATCCAATCTAATCACATTTGATTATAATAATCATTGGAATCGCACTAATTAATCACAAATGGACCATAGCATCTATTGTTTGAATCAAAACTAAAACCGAACACGAAACCACACGAATGACTCTTGAAATCAATCCATCCTACCCAAAACTCATCAAGAACACTCCACAACCAACTTCGAACAATCTTGCCTCAAAATTCCATTGAATCTATCCAAATAACAACTTTCGATCCATGGAATCCTTTATTGACCATGAAGGAAAGGAACACAAGTTTTAAATGACAAGAAACGACTCGTATTGACTCAATAAGAATCAAGAAACACATTACAGTGGCGGAATGAAACTATGCATGCGTAACAAGAAAACACAATGTGTGATCGATTAAAAAGAAGTCAATCAACGTACCACGTCCAAGTAAATAAGATTTGCTTGTATTTTATTCTAAATTGTGTGGATATAGATTAGTGAAATCAAAGTATTCATGAAAGCTTAACTAAATACATAGGAAATGAGCTAGTTATACAAAAATATTAAACTAGAATACTTCTCGCATTGGTAGCTTTTTGCTTTTCGTGACAGCCTTCAATGCTATGGAGTTTTGATTATCTAACCATCTCAACACACTCCACATCCAATCTAATCACATTTGATTATAATAATCATTGGAATCGCACTGATTAATCACAAATGGACCATAGTATCTATTGTTTGAATCAAAACTAAAACCGAACACGAAACCACACGAATGACTCTGGAAATCAATCCATCCTACCCAAAACTCATCAAGAACACTCCACAACCAACTTCGAACAATCTTGCCTCAAAATTCCATTGAATCTATCCAAATAACAACTTTCGATCCATGGAATCCTTTATTGACCATGAAGGAAAGGAACACAAGTTTTAAATGACAAGAAACGACTCGTATTGACTCAATAAGAATCAAGAAACACATTACAGTGGCGGAATGAAACTATGCATGCGTAACAAGAAAACACAATGTGTGATCGATTAAAAAGAAGTCAATCAACGTACCACGTCCAAGTAAATAAGATTTGCTTGTATTTTACTCTAAATTGTGTGGATATAGATTAGTGAAATCAAAGTATTCACGAAAGCTTAACTAAATACATAGGAAATGAGCTAGTTATACAAAAATATTAAACTAGAATACTTCTCGCATTGGTAGCTTTTTGCTTTTCGTGACAGCCTTCAATGCTATGGAGTTTTGATTATCTAACCATCTCAACACACTCCAGATCCAATCTAATCACATTTGATTATAATAATCATTGGAATCGCACTAATTAATCACAAATGGACCATAGCATCTATTGTTTGAATCAAAACTAAAACCGAACACGAAACCACACGAATGACTCTTGAAATCAATCCATCCTACCCAAAACTCATCAAGAACACTCCACAACCAACTTCGAACAATCTTGCCTCAAAATTCCATTGAATCTATCCAAATAACAACTTTCGATCCATGGAATCCTTTATTGACCATGAAGGAAAGGAACACAAGTTTTAAATGACAAGAAACGACTCGTATTGACTCAATAAGAATCAAGAAACACATTACAGTGGCGGAATGAAACTATGCATGCGTAACAAGAAAACACAATGTGTGATCGATTAAAAAGAAGTCAATCAACGTACCACGTCCAAGTAAATAAGATTTGCTTGTATTTTATTCTAAATTGTGTGGATATAGATTAGTGAAATCAAAGTATTCACGAAAGCTTAACTAAATACATAGGAAATGAGCTAGTTATACAAAAATATTAAACTAGAATACTTCTCGCATTGGTAGCTTTTTGCTTTTCGTGACAGCCTTCAATGCTATGGAGTTTTGATTATCTAACCATCTCAACACACTCCAGATCCAATCTAATCACATTTGATTATAATAATCATTGGAATCGCACTAATTAATCACAAATGGACCATAGCATCTATTGTTTGAATCAAAACTAAAACCGAACACGAAACCACACGAATGACTCTTGAAATCAATCCATCCTACCCAAAACTCATCAAGAACACTCCACAACCAACTTCGAACAATCTTGCCTCAAAATTCCATTGAATCTATCCAAATAACAACTTTCGATCCATGGAATCCTTTATTGACCATGAAGGAAAGGAACACAAGTTTTAAATGACAAGAAACGACTCGTATTGACTCAATAAGAATCAAGAAACACATTACAGTGGCGGAATGAAACTATGCATGCGTAACAAGAAAACACAATGTGTGATCGATTAAAAAGAAGTCAATCAACGTACCACGTCCAAGTAAATAAGATTTGCTTGTATTTTATTCTAAATTGTGTGGATATAGATTAGTGAAATCAAAGTATTCACGAAAGCTTAACTAAATACATAGGAAATGAGCTAGTTATACAAAAATATTAAACTAGAATACTTCTCGCATTGGTAGCTTTTTGCTTTTCGTGACAGCCTTCAATGCTATGGAGTTTTGATTATCTAACCATCTCAACACACTCCAGATCCAATCTAATCACATTTGATTATAATAATCATTGGAATCGCACTAATTAATCACAAATGGACCATAGCATCTATTGTTTGAATCAAAACTAAAACCGAACACGAAACCACACGAATGACTCTTGAAATCAATCCATCCTACCCAAAACTCATCAAGAACACTCCACAACCAACTTCGAACAATCTTGCCTCAAAATTCCATTGAATCTATCCAAATAACAACTTTCGATCCATGGAATCCTTTATTGACCATGAAGGAAAGGAACACAAGTTTTAAATGACAAGAAACGACTCGTATTGACTCAATAAGAATCAAGAAACACATTACAGTGGCGGAATGAAACTATGCATGCGTAACAAGAAAACACAATGTGTGATCGATTAAAAAGAAGTCAATCAACGTACCACGTCCAAGTAAATAAGATTTGCTTGTATTTTACTCTAAATTGTGTGGATATAGATTAGTGAAATCAAAGTATTCACGAAAGCTTAACTAAATACATAGGAAATGAGCTAGTTATACAAAAATATTAAACTAGAATACTTCTCGCATTGGTAGCTTTTTGCTTTTCGTGACAGCCTTCAATGCTATGGAGTTTTGATTATCTAACCATCTCAACACACTCCAGATCCAATCTAATCACATTTGATTATAATAATCATTGGAATCGCACTAATTAATCACAATGGACCATAGCATCTATTGTTTGAATCAAAACTAAAACCGAACACGAAACCACACGAATGACTCTTGAAATCAATCCATCCTACCCAAAACTCATCAAGAACACTCCACAACCAACTTCGAACAATCTTGCCTCAAAATTCCATTGAATCTATCCAAATAACAACTTTCGATCCATGGAATCCTTTATTGACCATGAAGGAAAGGAACACAAGTTTTAAATGACAAGAAACGACTCGTATTGACTCAATAAGAATCAAGAAACACATTACAGTGGCGGAATGAAACTATGCATGCGTAACAAGAAAACACAATGTGTGATCGATTAAAAAGAAGTCAATCAACGTACCACGTCCAAGTAAATAAGATTTGCTTGTATTTTATTCTAAATTGTGTGGATATAGATTAGTGAAATCAAAGTATTCACGAAAGCTTAACTAAATACATAGGAAATGAGCTAGTTATACAAAAATATTAAACTAGAATACTTCTCGCATTGGTAGCTTTTTGCTTTTCGTGACAGCCTTCAATGCTATGGAGTTTTGATTATCTAACCATCTCAACACACTCCAGATCCAATCTAATCACATTTGATTATAATAATCATTGGAATCGCACTAATTAATCACAAATGGACCATAGCATCTATTGTTTGAATCAAAACTAAAACCGAACACGAAACCACACGAATGACTCTTGAAATCAATCCATCCTACCCAAAACTCATCAAGAACACTCCACAACCAACTTCGAACAATCTTGCCTCAAAATTCCATTGAATCTATCCAAATAACAACTTTCGATCCATGGAATCCTTTATTGACCATGAAGGAAAGGAACACAAGTTTTAAATGACAAGAAACGACTCGTATTGACTCAATAAGAATCAAGAAACACATTACAGTGGCGGAATGAAACTATGCATGCGTAACAAGAAAACACAATGTGTGATCGATTAAAAAGAAGTCAATCAACGTACCACGTCCAAGTAAATAAGATTTGCTTGTATTTTATTCTAATTGTGTGGATATAGATTAGTGAAATCAAAGTATTCACGAAAGCTTAACTAAATACATAGGAAATGAGCTAGTTATACAAAAATATTAAACTAGAATACTTCTCGCATTGGTAGCTTTTTGCTTTTCGTGACAGCCTTCAATGCTATGGAGTTTTGATTATCTAACCATCTCAACACACTCCAGATCCAATCTAATCACATTTGATTATAATAATCATTGGAATCGCACTAATTAATCACAAATGGACCATAGCATCTATTGTTTGAATCAAAACTAAAACCGAACACGAAACCACACGAATGACTCTTGAAATCAATCCATCCTACCCAAAACTCATCAAGAACACTCCACAACCAACTTCGAACAATCTTGCCTCAAAATTCCATTGAATCTATCCAAATAACAACTTTCGATCCATGGAATCCTTTATTGACCATGAAGGAAAGGAACACAAGTTTTAAATGACAAGAAACGACTCGTATTGACTCAATAAGAATCAAGAAACACATTACAGTGGCGGAATGAAACTATGCATGCGTAACAAGAAAACACAATGTGTGATCGATTAAAAAGAAGTCAATCAACGTACCACGTCCAAGTAAATAAGATTTGCTTGTATTTTATTCTAAATTGTGTGGATATAGATTAGTGAAATCAAAGTATTCACGAAAGCTTAACTAAATACATAGGAAATGAGCTAGTTATACAAAAATATTAAACTAGAATACTTCTCGCATTGGTAGCTTTTGCTTTTCGTGACAGCCTTCAATGCTATGGAGTTTTGATTATCTAACCATCTCAACACACTCCAGATCCAATCTAATCACATTGATTATAATAATCATTGGAATCGCACTAATTAATCACAAATGGACCATAGCATCTATTGTTTGAATCAAAACTAAAACCGAACACGAAACCACACGAATGACTCTTGAAATCAATCCATCCAACCCAAAACTCATCAAGAACACTCCACAACCAACTTCGAACAATCTTGCCTCAAAATTCCATTGAATCTATCCAAATAACAACTTTCGATCCATGGAATCCTTTATTGACCATGAAGGAAAGGAACACAAGTTTTAAATGACAAGAAACGACTCGTATTGACTCAATAAGAATCAAGAAACACATTACAGTGGCGGAATGAAACTATGCATGCGTAACAAGAAAACACAATGTGTGATCGATTAAAAAGAAGTCAATCAACGTACCACGTCCAAGTAAATAAGATTTGCTTGTATTTTTCTAATTGTGTGGATATAGATTAGTGAAATCAAAGTATTCACGAAAGCTTAACTAAATACATAGGAAATGAGCTAGTTATACAAAATATTAAACTAGAATACTTCTCGCATTGGTAGCTTTTTGCTTTTCGTGACAGCCTTCAATGCTATGGAGTTTTGATTATCTAACCATCTCAACACACTCCAGATCCAATCTAATCACATTTGATTATAATAATCATTGGAATCGCACTAATTAATCACAAATGGACCATAGCATCTATTGTTTGAATCAAAACTAAAACCGAACACGAAACCACACGAATGACTCTTGAAATCAATCCATCCTACCCAAAACTCATCAAGAACACTCCACAACCAACTTCGAACAATCTTGCCTCAAAATTCCATTGAATCTATCCAAATAACAACTTTCGATCCATGGAATCCTTTATTGACCATGAAGGAAAGGAACACAAGTTTTAAATGACAAGAAACGACTCGTATTGACTCAATAAGAATCAAGAAACACATTACAGTGGCGGAATGAAACTATGCATGCGTAACAAGAAAACACAATGTGTGATCGATTAAAAAGAAGTCAATCAACGTACCACGTCCAAGTAAATAAGATTTGCTTGTATTTTATTCTAATTGTGTGGATATAGATTAGTGAAATCAAAGTATTCACGAAAGCTTAACTAAATACATAGGAAATGAGCTAGTTATACAAAAATATTAAACTAGAATACTTCTCGCATTGGTAGCTTTTTGCTTTTCGTGACAGCCTTCAATGCTATGGAGTTTTGATTATCTAACCATCTCAACACACTCCAGATCCAATCTAATCACATTTGATTATAATAATCATTGGAATCGCACTAATTAATCACAAATGGACCATAGCATCTATTGTTTGAATCAAAACTAAAACCGAACACGAAACCACACGAATGACTCTTGAAATCAATCCATCCTACCCAAAACTCATCAAGAACACTCCACAACCAACTTCGAACAATCTTGCCTCAAAATTCCATTGAATCTATCCAAATAACAACTTTCGATCCATGGAATCCTTTATTGACCATGAAGGAAAGGAACACAAGTTTTAAATGACAAGAAACGACTCGTATTGACTCAATAAGAATCAAGAAACATATTACAGTGGCGGAATGAAACTATGCATGCGTAACAAGAAAACACAATGTGTGATCGATTAAAAAGAAGTCAATCAACGTACCACGTCCAAGTAAATAAGATTTGCTTGTATTTTACTCCAAAATTGTGTGGATATAGATTAGTGAAATCAAAGTATTCACGAAAGCTTAACTAAATACATCGGAAATGAGCTAGTTATACAAAAATATTAAACTAGAATACTTCTCGCATTGGTAGGTTTTTTATTTTCGTGACAGCCTTCAATACTATGGAGTTTTGATTATCTAACCATCTCAACACACTCCACATCCAATCTAATCACATTTGATTATAATAATCATTGGAATCGCACTAATTAATCACAAATGGACCATAGCATCTATTGTTTGAATCAAAACTAAAACCGAACACGAAACCACACGAATGACTCTTGAAATCAATCCATCCTACCCAAAACTCATCAAGAACACTCCACAACCAACTTCGAACAATCTTGCCTCAAAATTCCATTGAATCTATCCAAATAACAACTTTCGATCCATGGAATCCTTTATTGACCATGAAGGAAAGGAACACAAGTTTTAAATGACAAGAAACGACTCGTATTGACTCAATAAGAATCAAGAAACACATTACAGTGGCGGAATGAAACTATGCATGCGTAACAAGAAAACACAATGTGTGATCGATTAAAAAGAAGTCAATCAACGTACCACGTTCAAGTAAATAAGATTTGCTTGTATTTTATTCTAAATTGTGTGGATATAGATTAGTGAAATCAAAGTATTCACGAAAGCTTAACTAAATACATAGGAAATGAGCTAGTTATACAAAAATATTAAACTAGAATACTTCTCGCATTGGTAGTTTTTGCTTTTCGTGACAGCCTTCAATGCTATGGAGTTTTGATTATCTAACCATCTCAACACACTCCAGATCCAATCTAATCACATTTGATTATAATAATCATTGGAATCGCACTAATTATCACAAATGGACCATAGCATCTATTGTTTGAATCAAAACTAAAACCGAACACGAAACCACACGAATGACTCTTGAAATCAATCCATCCTACCCAAAACTCATCAAGAACACTCCACAACCAACTTCGAACAATCTTGCCTCAAAATTCCATTGAATCTATCCAAATAACAACTTTCGATCCATGGAATCCTTTATTGACCATGAAGGAAAGGAACACAAGTTTTAAATGACAAGAAACGACTCGTATTGACTCAATAAGAATCAAGAAACACATTACAGTGGCGGAATGAAACTATGCATGCGTAACAAGAAAACACAATGTGTGATCGATTAAAAAGAAGTCAATCAACGTACCACGTCCAAGTAAATAAGATTTGCTTGTATTTTATCTAAATTGTGTGGATATAGATTAGTGAAATCAAAGTATTCACGAAACCTTAACTAAATACATAGGAAATGAGCTAGTTATACAAAAATATTAAACTAGAATACTTCTCGCATTGGTAGCTTTTTGCTTTCGTGACAGCCTTCAATGCTATGGAGTTTGATTATCTAACCATCTCAACACACTCCAGATCCAATCTAATCACATTTGATTATAATAATCATTGGAATCGCACTAATTAATCACAATGGACCATAGCATCTATTGTTTGAATCAAAACTAAAACCGAACACGAAACCACACGAATGACTCTTGAAATCAATCCATCCTACCCAAAACTCATCAAGAACACTCCACAACCAACTTCGAACAATCTTGCCTCAAAATTCCATTGAATCTATCCAAATAACAACTTTCGATCCATGGAATCCTTTATTGACCATGAAGGAAAGGAACACAAGTTTTAAATGACAAGAAACGACTCGTATTGACTCAATAAGAATCAAGAAACACATTACAGTGGCGGAATGAAACTATGCATGCGTAACAAGAAAACACAATGTGTGATCGATTAAAAAGAAGTCAATCAACGTACCACGTCCAAGTAAATAAGATTTGCTTGTATTTTATTCTAAATTGTGTGGATATAGATTAGTGAAATCAAAGTATTCACGAAAGCTTAACTAAATACATAGGAAATGAGCTAGTTATACAAAAATATTAAACTAGAATACTTCTCGCATTGGTAGCTTTTTGCTTTTCGTGACAGCCTTCAATGCTATGGAGTTTTGATTATCTAACCATCTCAACACACTCCAGATCCAATCTAATCACATTTGATTATAATAATCATTGGAATCGCACTAATTAATCACAAATGGACCATAGCATCTATTGTTTGAATCAAAACTAAAACCGAACACGAAACCACACGAATGACTCTTGAAATCAATCCATCCTACCCAAAACTCATCAAGAACACTCCACAACCAACTTCGATCAATCTTGCCTCAAAATTCCATTGAATCTATCCAAATAACAACTTTCGATCCATGGAATCCTTTATTGACCATGAAGGAAAGGAACACAAGTTTTAAATGACAAGAAACGACTCGTATTGACTCAATAAGAATCAAGAAACACATTACAGTGGCGGAATGAAACTATGCATGCGTAACAAGAAAACACAATGTGTGATCGATTAAAAAGAAGTCAATCAACGTACCACGTCCAAGTAAATAAGATTTGCTTGTATTTTACTCTAAATTGTGTGGATATAGATTAGTGAAATCAAAGTATTCACGAAAGTTTAACTAAATACATAGGAAATGAGCTAGTTATACAAAAATATTAAACTAGAATACTTCTCGCATTGGTAGCTTTTTGCTTTTCGGGATAGCCTTCAATGCTATGGAGTTTTGATTATCTAACCACCTCAACACACTCCAGATCCAATCTAATCACATTTGATTATAATAATCATTGGAATCACACTAATTAATCACAAATGGACCATAGAATCTATTGTTTGAATCAAAACTAAAACCGAACACGAAACCACACGAATGACTCTTGAAATCAATCCATCCTACCCAAAACTCATCAAGAACACTCCACAACCAACTTCGATCAATCTTGCCTCAAAATTCCATTGAATCTATCCAAATAACAACTTTCGATCCATGGAATCCTTTATTGACCATGAAGGAAAGGAACACAAGTTTTAAATGACAAGAAACGACTCGTATTGACTCAATAAGAATCAAGAAACACATTACAGTGGCGGAATGAAACTATGCATGCGTAACAAGAAAACACAATGTGTGATCGATTAAAAAGAAGTCAATCAACGTACCACGTCCAAGTAAATAAGATTTGCTTGTATTTTATTCTAAATTGTGTGGATATAGATTAGTGAAATCAAAGTATTCACGAAAGCTTAACTAAATACATAGGAAATGAGCTAGTTATACAAAAATATTAAACTAGAATACTTCTCGCATTGGTAGCATTTTGCTTTCGTGACAGCCTTCAATGCTATGGAGTTTTGATTATCTAACCATCTCAACACACTCCAGATCCAATCTAATCACATTTGATTATAATAATCATTGGAATCGCACTAATTAATCACAAATGGACCATAGCATCTATTGTTTGAATCAAAACTAAAACCGAACACGAAACCACACGAATGACTCTTGAAATCAATCCATCCTACCCAAAACTCATCAAGAACACTCCACAACCAACTTCGAACAATCTTGCCTCAAAATTCCATTGAATCTATCCAAATAACAACTTTCGATCCATGGAATCCTTTATTGACCATGAAGGAAAGGAACACAAGTTTTAAATGACAAGAAACGACTCGTATTGACTCAATAAGAATCAAGAAACACATTACAGTGGCGGAATGAAACTATGCATGCGTAACAAGAAAACACAATGTGTGATCGATTAAAAAGAAGTCAATCAACGTACCACGTCCAAGTAAATAAGATTTGCTTGTATTTTATTCTAAATTGTGTGGATATAGATTAGTGAAATCAAAGTATTCACGAAAGCTTAACTAAATACATAGGAAATGAGCTAGTTATACAAAAATATTAAACTAGAATACTTCTCGCATTGGTAGCTTTTTGCTTTTCGTGACAGCCTTCAATGCTATGGAGTTTTGATTATCTAACCATCTCAACACACTCCAGATCCAATCTAATCACATTTGATTATAATAATCATTGGAATCGCACTAATTAATCACAAATGGACCATAGCATCTATTGTTTGAATCAAAACTAAAACCGAACACGAAACCACACGAATGACTCTTGAAATCAATCCATCCTACCCAAAACTCATCAAGAACACTCCACAACCAACTTCGAACAATCTTGCCTCAAAATTCCATTGAATCTATCCAAATAACAACTTTCGATCCATGGAATCCTTTATTGACCATGAAGGAAAGGAACACAAGTTTTAAATGACAAGAAACGACTCGTATTGACTCAATAAGAATCAAGAAACACATTACAGTGGCGGAATGAAACTATGCATGCGTAACAAGAAAACACAATGTGTGATCGATTAAAAAGAAGTCAATCAACGTACCACGTCCAAGTAAATAAGATTTGCTTGTATTTTATTCTAAATTGTGTGGATATAGATTAGTGAAATCAAAGTATTCACGAAAGCTTAACTAAATACATAGGAAATGAGCTAGTTATACAAAAATATTAAACTAGAATACTTCTCGCATTGGTAGCTTTTGCTTTTCGTGACAGCCTTCAATGCTATGGAGTTTTGATTATCTAACCATCTCAACACACTCCAGATCCAATCTAATCACATTTGATTATAATAATCATTGGAATCGCACTAATTAATCACAAATGGACCATAGCATCTATTGTTTGAATCAAAACTAAAACCGAACACGAAACCACACGAATGACTCTTGAAATCAATCCATCCTACCCAAAACTCATCAAGAACACTCCACAACCAACTTCGAACAATCTTGCCTCAAAATTCCATTGAATCTATCCAAATAACAACTTTCGATCCATGGAATCCTTTATTGACCATGAAGGAAAGGAACACAAGTTTTAAATGACAAGAAACGACTCGTATTGACTCAATAAGAATCAAGAAACACATTACAGTGGCGGAATGAAACTATGCATGCGTAACAAGAAAACACAATGTGTGATCGATTAAAAAGAAGTCAATCAACGTACCACGTCCAAGTAAATAAGATTTGCTTGTATTTTACTCTAAATTGTGTGGATATAGATTAGTGAAATCAAAGTATTCACGAAAGCTTAACTAAATACATAGGAAATGAGCTAGTTATACAAAAATATTAAACTAGAATACTTCTCGCATTGGTAGCTTTTTGCTTTTCGTGACAGCCTTCAATGCTATGGAGTTTTGATTATCTAACCATCTCAACACACTCCAGATCCAATCTAATCACATTTGATTATAATAATCATTGGAATCGCACTAATTATCACAAATGGACCATAGCATCTATTGTTTGAATCAAAACTAAAACCGAACACGAAACCACACGAATGACTCTTGAAATCAATCCATCCTACCCAAAACTCATCAAGAACACTCCACAACCAACTTCGAACAATCTTGCCTCAAAATTCCATTGAATCTATCCAAATAACAACTTTCGATCCATGGAATCCTTTATTGACCATGAAGGAAAGGAACACAAGTTTTAAATGACAAGAAACGACTCGTATTGACTCAATAAGAATCAAGAAACACATTACAGTGGCGGAATGAAACTATGCATGCGTAACAAGAAAACACAATGTGTGATCGATTAAAAAGAAGTCAATCAACGTACCACGTCCAAGTAAATAAGATTTGCTTGTATTTTATTCTAAATTGTGTGGATATAGATTAGTGAAATCAAAGTATTCACGAAAGCTTAACTAAATACATAGGAAATGAGCTAGTTATACAAAAATATTAAACTAGAATACTTCTCGCATTGGTAGCTTTTTGCTTTTCGTGACAGCCTTCAATGCTATGGAGTTTTGATTATCTAACCATCTCAACACACTCCAGATCCAATCTAATCACATTTGATTATAATAATCATTGGAATCGCACTAATTAATCACAAATGGACCATAGCATCTATTGTTTGAATCAAAACTAAAACCGAACACGAAACCACACGAATGACTCTTGAAATCAATCCATCCTACCCAAAACTCATCAAGAACACTCCACAACCAACTTCGAACAATCTTGCCTCAAAATTCCATTGAATCTATCCAAATAACAACTTTCGATCCATGGAATCCTTTATTGACCATGAAGGAAAGGAACACAAGTTTTAAATGACAAGAAACGACTCGTATTGACTCAATAAGAATCAAGAAACACATTACAGTGGCGGAATGAAACTATGCATGCGTAACAAGAAAACACAATGTGTGATCGATTAAAAAGAAGTCAATCAACGTACCACGTCCAAGTAAATAAGATTTGCTTGTATTTTACTCTAAATTGTGTGGATATAGATTAGTGAAATCAAAGTATTCACGAAACCTTAACTAAATACATAGGAAATGAGCTAGTTATACAAAAATATTAAACTAGAATACTTCTCGCATTGGTAGCATTTTGCTTTCGTGACAGCCTTCAATGCTATGGAGTTTTGATTATCTAACCATCTCAACACACTCCAGATCCAATCTAATCACATTTGATTATAATAATCATTGGAATCGCACTAATTAATCACAAATGGACCATAGCATCTATTGTTTGAATCAAAACTAAAACCGAACACGAAACCACACGAATGACTCTTGAAATCAATCCATCCTACCCAAAACTCATCAAGAACACTCCACAACCAACTTCGAACAATCTTGCCTCAAAATTCCATTGAATCTATCCAAATAACAACTTTCGATCCATGGAATCCTTTATTGACCATGAAGGAAAGGAACACAAGTTTTAAATGACAAGAAACGACTCGTATTGACTCAATAAGAATCAAGAAACACATTACAGTGGCGGAATGAAACTATGCATGCGTAACAAGAAAACACAATGTGTGATCGATTAAAAAGAAGTCAATCAACGTACCACGTCCAAGTAAATAAGATTTGCTTGTATTTTACTCTAAATTGTGTGGATATAGATTAGTGAAATCAAAGTATTCACGAAAGCTTAACTAAATACATAGGAAATGAGCTAGTTATACAAAAATATTAAACTAGAATACTTCTCGCATTGGTAGCTTTTTGCTTTTCGTGACAGCCTTCAATGCTATGGAGTTTTGATTATCTAACCATCTCAACACACTCCAGATCCAATCTAATCACATTTGATTATAATAATCATTGGAATCGCACTAATTAATCACAAATGGACCATAGCATCTATTGTTTGAATCAAAACTAAAACCGAACACGAAACCACACGAATGACTCTTGAAATCAATCCATCCTACCCAAAACTCATCAAGAACACTCCACAACCAACTTCGAACAATCTTGCCTCAAAATTCCATTGAATCTATCCAAATAACAACTTTCGATCCATGGAATCCTTTATTGACCATGAAGGAAAGGAACACAAGTTTTAAATGACAAGAAACGACTCGTATTGACTCAATAAGAATCAAGAAACACATTACAGTGGCGGAATGAAACTATGCATGCGTAACAAGAAAACACAATGTGTGATCGATTAAAAAGAAGTCAATCAACGTACCACGTCCAAGTAAATAAGATTTGCTTGTATTTTATTCTAAATTGTGTGGATATAGATTAGTGAAATCAAAGTATTCACGAAAGCTTAACTAAATACATAGGAAATGAGCTAGTTATACAAAAATATTAAACTAGAATACTTCTCGCATTGGTAGCTTTTTGCTTTTCGTGACAGCCTTCAATGCTATGGAGTTTTGATTATCTAACCATCTCAACACACTCCAGATCCAATCTAATCACATTTGATTATAATAATCATTGGAATCGCACTAATTAATCACAAATGGACCATAGCATCTATTGTTTGAATCAAAACTAAAACCGAACACGAAACCACACGAATGACTCTTGAAATCAATCCATCCTACCCAAAACTCATCAAGAACACTCCACAACCAACTTCGAACAATCTTGCCTCAAAATTCCATTGAATCTATCCAAATAACAACTTTCGATCCATGGAATCCTTTATTGACCATGAAGGAAAGGAACACAAGTTTTAAATGACAAGAAACGACTCGTATTGACTCAATAAGAATCAAGAAACACATTACAGTGGCGGAATGAAACTATGCATGCGTAACAAGAAAACACAATGTGTGATCGATTAAAAAGAAGTCAATCAACGTACCACGTCCAAGTAAATAAGATTTGCTTGTATTTTATTCTCAATTGTGTAGATATAGATTAGTGAAATCAAAGTATTCACGAAAGCTTAACTAAATACATAGGAAATGAGCTAGTTATACAAAAATATTAAACTAGAATACTTCTCGCATTGGTAGCTTTTTGCTTTTCGTGACAGCCTTCAATGCTATGGAGTTTTGATTATCTAACCATCTCAACACACTCCAGATCCAATCTAATCACATTTGATTATAATAATCATTGGAATCGCACTAATTAATCACAAATGGACCATAGCATCTATTGTTTGAATCAAAACTAAAACCGAACACGAAACCACACGAATGACTCTTGAAATCAATCCATCCTACCCAAAACTCATCAAGAACACTCCACAACCAACTTCGAACAATCTTGCCTCAAAATTCCATTGAATCTATCCAAATAACAACTTTCGATCCATGGAATCCTTTATTGACCATGAAGGAAAGGAACACAAGTTTTAAATGACAAGAAACGACTCGTATTGACTCAATAAGAATCAAGAAACACATTACAGTGGCGGAATGAAACTATGCATGCGTAACAAGAAAACACAATGTGTGATCGATTAAAAAGAAGTCAATCAACGTACCACGTCCAAGTAAATAAGATTTGCTTGTATTTTATTCTAAATTGTGTGGATATAGATTAGTGAAATCAAAGTATTCACGAAAGCTTAACTAAATACATAGGAAATGAGCTAGTTATACAAAAATATTAAACTAGAATACTTCTCGCATTGGTAGCTTTTTGCTTTTCGTGACAGCCTTCAATGCTATGGAGTTTTGATTATCTAACCATCTCAACACACTCCAGATCCAATCTAATCACATTTGATTATAATAATCATTGGAATCGCACTAATTAATCACAATGGACCATAGCATCTATTGTTTGAATCAAAACTAAAACCGAACACGAAACCACACGAATGACTCTTGAAATCAATCCATCCTACCCAAAACTCATCAAGAACACTCCACAACCAACTTCGAACAATCTTGCCTCAAAATTCCATTGAATCTATCCAAATAACAACTTTCGATCCATGGAATCCTTTATTGACCATGAAGGAAAGGAACACAAGTTTTAAATGACAAGAAACGACTCGTATTGACTCAATAAGAATCAAGAAACACATTACAGTGGCGGAATGAAACTATGCATGCGTAACAAGAAAACACAATGTGTGATCGATTAAAAAGAAGTCAATCAACGTACCACGTCCAAGTAAATAAGATTTGCTTGTATTTTATTCTAATTGTGTGGATATAGATTAGTGAAATCAAAGTATTCACGAAAGCTTAACTAAATACATAGGAAATGAGCTAGTTATACAAAAATATTAAACTAGAATACTTCTCGCATTGGTAGCTTTTTGCTTTTCGTGACAGCCTTCAATGCTATGGAGTTTTGATTATCTAACCATCTCAACACACTCCAGATCCAATCTAATCACATTTGATTATAATAATCATTGGAATCGCACTAATTAATCACAAATGGACCATAGCATCTATTGTTTGAATCAAAACTAAAACCGAACACGAAACCACACGAATGACTCTTGAAATCAATCCATCCTACCCAAAACTCATCAAGAACACTCCACAACCAACTTCGAACAATCTTGCCTCAAAATTCCATTGAATCTATCCAAATAACAACTTTCGATCCATGGAATCCTTTATTGACCATGAAGGAAAGGAACACAAGTTTTAAATGACAAGAAACGACTCGTATTGACTCAATAAGAATCAAGAAACACATTACAGTGGCGGAATGAAACTATGCATGCGTAACAAGAAAACACAATGTGTGATCGATTAAAAAGAAGTCAATCAACGTACCACGTCCAAGTAAATAAGATTTGCTTGTATTTTATTCTAAATTGTGTGGATATAGATTAGTGAAATCAAAGTATTCACGAAAGCTTAACTAAATACATAGGAAATGAGCTAGTTATACAAAAATATTAAACTAGAATACTTCTCGCATTGGTAGCTTTTTGCTTTTCGTGACAGCCTTCAATGCTATGGAGTTTTGATTATCTAACCATCTCAACACACTCCAGATCCAATCTAATCACATTTGATTATAATAATCATTGGAATCGCACTAATTAATCACAAATGGACCATAGCATCTATTGTTTGAATCAAAACTAAAACCGAACACGAAACCACACGAATGACTCTTGAAATCAATCCATCCTACCCAAAACTCATCAAGAACACTCCACAACCAACTTCGAACAATCTTGCCTCAAAATTCCATTGAATCTATCCAAATAACAACTTTCGATCCATGGAATCCTTTATTGACCATGAAGGAAAGGAACACAAGTTTTAAATGACAAGAAACGACTCGTATTGACTCAATAAGAATCAAGAAACACATTACAGTGGCGGAATGAAACTATGCATGCGTAACAAGAAAACACAATGTGTGATCGATTAAAAAGAAGTCAATCAACGTACCACGTTCAAGTAAATAAGATTTGCTTGTATTTTACTCTAAATTGTGTGGATATAGATTAGTGAAATCAAAGTATTCACGAAAGCTTAACTAAATACATAGGAAATGAGCTAGTTACACAAAAATATTAAACTAGAATACTTCTCGCATTGGTAGGTGTTTGGTTTTCGTGACAGCCTTCAATGCTATGGAGTTTTGATTATCTAACCATCTAAACACACTCCAGATCCAATCTAATCACATTTGATTATAATAATCATTGGAATCGCACTAATTAATCACAAATGGACCATAGAATCTATTGTTTGAATCAAAACTAAAACCGAACACGAAACCACACGAATGACTCTTGAAATCAATCCATCCTACCCAAAACTCATCAAGAACACTCCACAACCAACTTCGATCAATCTTGCCTCAAAATTCCATTGAATCTATCCAAATAACAACTTTCGATCCATGGAATCCTTTATTGACCATGAAGGAAAGGAACACAAGTTTTAAATGACAAGAAACGACTCGTATTGACTTAATAAGAAACAAGAAACACATTACAGTGGTGGAATGAAACTATGCATGCGTAACAAGAAAACACAATGTGTGATCGATTAAAAAGAAGTCAATCAACGTAACACGTTCAAGTAAATAAGTCTAAATTGTGTGGATATAGATTAGTGAAATCAAAGTATTCACGAAAGCTTAACTAAATACATAGGAAATGAGCTAGTTATACAAAAATATTAAACTAGAATACTTCTCGCATTGGTAGCTTTTTGCTTTTCGTGACAGCCTTCAATGCTATGGAGTTTTGATTATCTAACCATCTCAACGCACTCCAGATCCAATCTAATCACATTTGATTATAATAATCATTGGAATCGTACTAATTAATCACAAATGGACCATAGCATCTATTGTTTGAATCAAAACTAAAACCGAACACGAAACCACACGAATGACTCTTGAAATCAATCCATCCTACCCAAAACTCATCAAGAACACTCCACAACCAACTTCGAACAATCTTGCCTCAAAATTCCATTGAATCTATCCAAATAACAACTTTCGATCCATGGAATCCTTTATTGACCATGAAGGAAAGGAACACAAGTTTTAAATGACAAGAAACGACTCGTATTGACTCAATAAGAATCAAGAAACACATTACAGTGGCGGAATGAAACTATGCATGCGTAACAAGAAAACACAATGTGTGATCGATTAAAAAGAAGTCAATCAACGTACCACGTCCAAGTAAATAAGATTTGCTTGTATTTTATTCTAAATTGTGTGGATATAGATTAGTGAAATCAAAGTATTCATGAAAGCTTAACTAAATACATAGGAAATGAGCTAGTTATACAAAAATATTAAACTAGAATACTTCTCGCATTGGTAGCTTTTTGCTTTTCGTGACAGCCTTCAATGCTATGGAGTTTTGATTATCTAACCATCTCAACACACTCCAGATCCAATCTAATCACATTTGATTATAATAATCATTGGAATCGCACTAATTAATCACAAATGGACCATAGCATCTATTGTTTGAATCAAAACTAAAACCGAACACGAAACCACACGAATGACTCTTGAAATCAATCCATCCTACCCAAAACTCATCAAGAACACTCCACAACCAACTTCGAACAATCTTGCCTCAAAATTCCATTGAATCTATCCAAATAACAACTTTCGATCCATGGAATCCTTTATTGACCATGAAGAAAAGGAACAGAAGTTTTAAATGACAAGAAACGACTCGTATTGACTCAATAAGAATCAAGAAACACATTACAGTGGCGGAATGAAACTATGCATGCGTAACAAGAAAACACAATGTGTGATCGATTAAAAAGAAGTCAATCAACGTACCACGTCCAAGTAAATAAGATTTGCTTGTATTTTACTCTAAATTGTGTGGATATAGATTAGTGAAATCTAAGTATTCACGAAAGCTTAACTTAATACATAGGAAATGAGCTAGATATACAAAAATATTAAACTAGAATAATTCTCGCATTGGTAGCTTTTTGATTTTCGTGACAGCCTTCAATGCTATGGAGTTTTGATTATCTAACCATCTCAACACACTCCAGATCCAATCTAATCACATTTGATTATAATAATCATTGGAATCGCAATAATTAATCACAAAGGGACCATAGCATCTATTGTTTGAATCAAAACTAAAACCGAACACGAAACCACACGAATGACTCTTGAAATCAATCCATCCTACCCAAAAGTCATGAAGAACACTCCACAACCAACTTCGAACAATCTTGCCTCAAAATTCCATTGAATCTATCCAAATAACAACTTTCGATCCATGGAATCCTTTATTGACCATGAAGGAAAGGAACACAAGTTTTAAATGACAAGAAACGACTCGTATTGACTCAATAAGAATCAAGAAACACATTACAGTGGCGGAATGAAACTATGCATGCGTAACAAGAAAACACAATGTGTGATCGATTAAAAAGAAGTCAATCAACGTACCACGTCCAAGTAAATAAGATTTGCTTGTATTTTATTCTAATTGTGTGGATATAGATTAGTGAAATCAAAGTATTCACGAAAGCTTAACTAAATACATAGGAAATGAGCTAGTTATACAAAAATATTAAACTAGAATACTTCTCGCATTGGTAGCTTTTGCTTTTCGTGACAGCCTTCAATGCTATGGAGTTTTGATTATCTAACCATCTCAACACACTCCAGATCCAATCTAATCACATTTGATTATAATAATCATTGGAATCGCACTAATTAATCACAAATGGACCATAGCATCTATTGTTTGAATCAAAACTAAAACCGAACACGAAACCACACGAATGACTCTTGAAATCAATCCATCCTACCCAAAACTCATCAAGAACACTCCACAACCAACTTCGAACAATCTTGCCTCAAAATTCCATTGAATCTATCCAAATAACAACTTTCGATCCATGGAATCCTTTATTGACCATGAAGGAAAGGAACACAAGTTTTAAATGACAAGAAACGACTCGTATTGACTCAATAAGAATCAAGAAACACATTACAGTGGCGGAATGAAACTATGCATGCGTAACAAGAAAACACAATGTGTGATCGATTAAAAAGAAGTCAATCAACGTACCACGTCCAAGTAAATAAGATTTGCTTGTATTTTACTCTAAATTGTGTGGATATAGATTAGTGAAATCAAAGTATTCACGAAAGCTTAACTAAATACATAGGAAATGAGCTAGTTATACAAAAATATTAAACTAGAATACTTCTCGCATTGGTAGCTTTTTGCTTTTCGTGACAGCCTTCAATGCTATGGAGTTTTGATTATCTAACCATCTCAACACACTCCAGATCCAATCTAATCACATTTGATTATAATAATCATTGGAATCGCACTAATTAATCACAAATGGACCATAGCATCTATTGTTTGAATCAAAACTAAAACCGAACACGAAACCACACGAATGACTCTTGAAATCAATCCATCCTACCCAAAACTCATCAAGAACACTCCACAACCAACTTCGAACAATCTTGCCTCAAATTCCATTGAATCTATCCAAATAACAACTTTCGATCCATGGAATCCTTTATTGACCATGAAGGAAAGGAACACAAGTTTTAAATGACAAGAAACGACTCGTATTGACTCAATAAGAATCAAGAAACACATTACAGTGGCGGAATGAAACTATGCATGCGTAACAAGAAAACACAATGTGTGATCGATTAAAAAGAAGTCAATCAACGTACCACGTCCAAGTAAATAAGATTTGCTTGTATTTTATTCTAAATTGTGTGGATATAGATTAGTGAAATCAAAGTATTCACGAAAGCTTAACTAAATACATAGGAAATGAGCTAGTTATACAAAAATATTAAACTAGAATACTTCTCGCATTGGTAGCTTTTTGCTTTTCGTGACAGCCTTCAATGCTATGGAGTTTTGATTATCTAACCATCTCAACACACTCCAGATCCAATCTAATCACATTTGATTATAATAATCATTGGAATCGCACTAATTAATCACAAATGGACCATAGCATCTATTGTTTGAATCAAAACTAAAACCGAACACGAAACCACACGAATGACTCTTGAAATCAATCCATCCTACCCAAAACTCATCAAGAACACTCCACAACCAACTTCGAACAATCTTGCCTCAAAATTCCATTGAATCTATCCAAATAACAACTTTCGATCCATGGAATCCTTTATTGACCATGAAGGAAAGGAACACAAGTTTTAAATGACAAGAAACGACTCGTATTGACTCAATAAGAATCAAGAAACACATTACAGTGGCGGAATGAAACTATGCATGCGTAACAAGAAAACACAATGTGTGATCGATTAAAAAGAAGTCAATCAACGTACCACGTCCAAGTAAATAAGATTTGCTTGTATTTTATTCTAAATTGTGTGGATATAGATTAGTGAAATCAAAGTATTCACGAAAGCTTAACTAAATACATAGGAAATGAGCTAGTTATACAAAAATATTAAACTAGAATACTTCTCGCATTGGTAGCTTTTTGCTTTTCGTGACAGCCTTCAATGCTATGGAGTTTTGATTATCTAACCATCTCAACACACTCCAGATCCAATCTAATCACATTTGATTATAATAATCATTGGAATCGCACTAATTAATCACAAATGGACCATAGCATCTATTGTTTGAATCAAAACTAAAACCGAACACGAAACCACACGAATGACTCTTGAAATCAATCCATCCTACCCAAAACTCATCAAGAACACTCCACAACCAACTTCGAACAATCTTGCCTCAAAATTCCATTGAATCTATCCAAATAACAACTTTCGATCCATGGAATCCTTTATTGACCATGAAGGAAAGGAACACAAGTTTTAAATGACAAGAAACGACTCGTATTGACTCAATAAGAATCAAGAAACACATTACAGTGGCGGAATGAAACTATGCATGCGTAACAAGAAAACACAATGTGTGATCGATTAAAAAGAAGTCAATCAACGTACCACGTCCAAGTAAATAAGATTTGCTTGTATTTTATTCTAAATTGTGTGGATATAGATTAGTGAAATCAAAGTATTCACGAAAGCTTAACTAAATACATAGGAAATGAGCTAGTTATACAAAAATATTAAACTAGAATACTTCTCGCATTGGTAGCTTTTTGCTTTTCGTGACAGCCTTCAATGCTATGGAGTTTTGATTATCTAACCATCTCAACACACTCCAGATCCAATCTAATCACATTTGATTATAATAATCATTGGAATCGCACTAATTAATCACAAATGGACCATAGCATCTATTGTTTGAATCAAAACTAAAACCGAACACGAAACCACACGAATGACTCTTGAAATCAATCCATCCTACCCAAAACTCATCAAGAACACTCCACAACCAACTTCGAACAATCTTGCCTCAAAATTCCATTGAATCTATCCAAATAACAACTTTCGATCCATGGAATCCTTTATTGACCATGAAGGAAAGGAACACAAGTTTTAAATGACAAGAAACGACTCGTATTGACTCAATAAGAATCAAGAAACACATTACAGTGGCGGAATGAAACTATGCATGCGTAACAAGAAAACACAATGTGTGATCGATTAAAAAGAAGTCAATCAACGTACCACGTCCAAGTAAATAAGATTTGCTTGTATTTTATTCTAAATTGTGTGGATATAGATTAGTGAAATCAAAGTATTCACGAAAGCTTAACTAAATACATAGGAAATGAGCTAGTTATACAAAAATATTAAACTAGAATACTTCTCGCATTGGTAGCTTTTTGCTTTTCGTGACAGCCTTCAATGCTATGGAGTTTTGATTATCTAACCATCTCAACACACTCCAGATCCAATCTAATCACATTTGATTATAATAATCATTGGAATCGCACTAATTATCACAAATGGACCATAGCATCTATTGTTTGAATCAAAACTAAAACCGAACACGAAACCACACGAATGACTCTTGAAATCAATCCATCCTACCCAAAACTCATCAAGAACACTCCACAACCAACTTCGAACAATCTTGCCTCAAAATTCCATTGAATCTATCCAAATAACAACTTTCGATCCATGGAATCCTTTATTGACCATGAAGGAAAGGAACACAAGTTTTAAATGACAAGAAACGACTCGTATTGACTCAATAAGAATCAAGAAACACATTACAGTGGCGGAATGAAACTATGCATGCGTAACAAGAAAACACAATGTGTGATCGATTAAAAAGAAGTCAATCAACGTACCACGTCCAAGTAAATAAGATTTGCTTGTATTTTATTCTAAATTGTGTGGATATAGATTAGTGAAATCAAAGTATTCACGAAAGCTTAACTAAATACATAGGAAATGAGCTAGTTATACAAAAATATTAAACTAGAATACTTCTCGCATTGGTAGCTTTTTGCTTTTCGTGACAGCCTTCAATGCTATGGAGTTTTGATTATCTAACCATCTCAACACACTCCAGATCCAATCTAATCACATTTGATTATAATAATCATTGGAATCGCACTAATTAATCACAAATGGACCATAGCATCTATTGTTTGAATCAAAACTAAAACCGAACACGAAACCACACGAATGACTCTTGAAATCAATCCATCCTACCCAAAACTCATCAAGAACACTCCACAACCAACTTCGAACAATCTTGCCTCAAAATTCCATTGAATCTATCCAAATAACAACTTTCGATCCATGGAATCCTTTATTGACCATGAAGGAAAGGAACACAAGTTTTAAATGACAAGAAACGACTCGTATTGACTCAATAAGAATCAAGAAACACATTACAGTGGCGGAATGAAACTATGCATGCGTAACAAGAAAACACAATGTGTGATCGATTAAAAGAAGTCAATCAACGTACCACGTCCAAGTAAATAAGATTTGCTTGTATTTTATTCTAAATTGTGTGGATATAGATTAGTGAAATCAAAGTATTCACGAAAGCTTAACTAAATACATAGGAAATGAGCTAGTTATACAAAAATATTAAACTAGAATACTTCTCGCATTGGTAGCTTTTTGCTTTTCGTGACAGCCTTCAATGCTATGGAGTTTTGATTATCTAACCATCTCAACACACTCCACATCCAATCTAATCACATTTGATTATAATAATCATTGGAATCGCACTGATTAATCACAAATGGACCATAATATCTATTGTTTGAATCAAAACTAAAACCGAACACGAAACCACACGAATGACTCTTGAAATCAATCCAACCTACCCAAAACTCATCAAGAACACTCCACAACCAACTTCGAACAATCTTGCCTCAAAATTCCATTGAATCTATCCAAATAACAACTTTCGATCCATGGAATCCTTTATTGACCATGAAGGAAAGGAACACAAGTTTTAAATGACAAGAAACGACTCGTATTGACTCAATAAGAATCAAGAAACACATTACAGTGGCGGAATGAAACTATGCATGCGTAACAAGAAAACACAATGTGTGATCGATTAAAAAGAAGTCAATCAACGTACCACGTCCAAGTAAATAAGATTTGCTTGTATTTTATTCTAATTGTGTGGATATAGATTAGTGAAATCAAAGTATTCACGAAAGCTTAACTAAATACATAGGAAATGAGCTAGTTATACAAAAATATTAAACTAGAATACTTCTCGCATTGGTAGTTTTGCTTTTCGTGACAGCCTTCAATGCTATGGAGTTTTGATTATCTAACCATCTCAACACACTCCAGATCCAATCTAATCACATTTGATTATAATAATCATTGGAATCGCACTAATTAATCACAAATGGACCATAGCATCTATTGTTTGAATCAAAACTAAAACCGAACACGAAACCACACGAATGACTCTTGAAATCAATCCATCCTACCCAAAACTCATCAAGAACACTCCACAACCAACTTCGAACAATCTTGCCTCAAAATTCCATTGAATCTATCCAAATAACAACTTTCGATCCATGGAATCCTTTATTGACCATGAAGGAAAGGAACACAAGTTTTAAATGACAAGAAACGACTCGTATTGACTCAATAAGAATCAAGAAACACATTACAGTGGCGGAATGAAACTATGCATGCGTAACAAGAAAACACAATGTGTGATCGATTAAAAAGAAGTCAATCAACGTACCACGTCCAAGTAAATAAGATTTGCTTGTATTTTACTCTAAATTGTGTGGATATAGATTAGTGAAATCAAAGTATTCACGAAAGCTTAACTAAATACATAGGAAATGAGCTAGTTATACAAAAATATTAAACTAGAATACTTCTCGCATTGGTAGCTTTTTGCTTTTCGTGACAGCCTTCAATGCTATGGAGTTTTGATTATCTAACCATCTCAACACACTCCAGATCCAATCTAATCACATTTGATTATAATAATCATTGGAATCGCACTAATTAATCACAATGGACCATAGCATCTATTGTTTGAATCAAAACTAAAACCGAACACGAAACCACACGAATGACTCTTGAAATCAATCCATCCTACCCAAAACTCATCAAGAACACTCCACAACCAACTTCGAACAATCTTGCCTCAAAATTCCATTGAATCTATCCAAATAACAACTTTCGATCCATGGAATCCTTTATTGACCATGAAGGAAAGGAACACAAGTTTTAAATGACAAGAAACGACTCGTATTGACTCAATAAGAATCAAGAAACACATTACAGTGGCGGAATGAAACTATGCATGTGTAACAAGAAAACACAATGTGTGATCGATTAAAAGAAGTCAATCAACGTACCACGTCCAAGTAAATAAGATTTGCTTGTATTTATTCTAAATTGTGTGGATATAGATTAGTGAAATCAAAGTATTCACGAAAGCTTAACTAAATACATAGGAAATGAGCTAGTTATACAAAAATATTAAACTAGAATACTTCTCGCATTGGTAGCTTTTTGCTTTTCGTGACAGCCTTCAATGCTATGGAGTTTTGATTATCTAACCATCTCAACACACTCCAGATCCAATCTAATCACATTTGATTATAATAATCATTGGAATCGCACTAATTATCACAAATGGACCATAGCATCTATTGTTTGAATCAAAACTAAAACCGAACACGAAACCACACGAATGACTCTTGAAATCAATCCATCCTACCCAAAACTCATCAAGAACACTCCACAACCAACTTCGAACAATCTTGCCTCAAAATTCCATTGAATCTATCCAAATAACAACTTTCGATCCATGGAATCCTTTATTGACCATGAAGGAAAGGAACACAAGTTTTAAATGACAAGAAACGACTCGTATTGACTCAATAAGAATCAAGAAACACATTACAGTGGCGGAATGAAACTATGCATGCGTAACAAGAAAACACAATGTGTGATCGATTAAAAAGAAGTCAATCAACGTACCACGTCCAAGTAAATAAGATTTGCTTGTATTTTATTCAAATTGTGTGGATATAGATTAGTGAAATCAAAGTATTCACGAAAGCTTAACTAAATACATAGGAAATGAGCTAGTTATACAAAAATATTAAACTAGAATACTTCTCGCATTGGTAGCTTTTGCTTTTCGTGACAGCCTTCAATGCTATGGAGTTTTGATTATCTAACCATCTCAACACACTCCAGATCCAATCTAATCACATTTGATTATAATAATCATTGGAATCGCACTAATTAATCACAAATGGACCATAGCATCTATTGTTTGAATCAAAACTAAAACCGAACACGAAACCACACGAATGACTCTTGAAATCAATCCATCCTACCCAAAACTCATCAAGAACACTCCACAACCAACTTCGAACAATCTTGCCTCAAAATTCCATTGAATCTATCCAAATAACAACTTTCGATCCATGGAATCCTTTATTGACCATGAAGGAAAGGAACACAAGTTTTAAATGACAAGAAACGACTCGTATTGACTCAATAAGAATCAAGAAACACATTACAGTGGCGGAATGAAACTATGCATGCGTAACAAGAAAACACAATGTGTGATCGATTAAAAAGAAGTCAATCAACGTACCACGTCCAAGTAAATAAGATTTGCTTGTATTTTATTCTAAATTGTGTGGATATAGATTAGTGAAATCAAAGTATTCACGAAAGCTTAACTAAATACATAGGAAATGAGCTAGTTATACAAAAATATTAAACTAGAATACTTCTCGCATTGGTAGCTTTTTGCTTTTCGTGACAGCCTTCAATGCTATGGAGTTTTGATTATCTAACCATCTCAACACACTCCAGATCCAATCTAATCACATTTGATTATAATAATCATTGGAATCGCACTAATTAATCACAAATGGACCATAGCATCTATTGTTTGAATCAAAACTAAAACCGAACACGAAACCACACGAATGACTCTTGAAATCAATCCATCCTACCCAAAACTCATCAAGAACACTCCACAACCAACTTCGAACAATCTTGCCTCAAAATTCCATTGAATCTATCCAAATAACAACTTTCGATCCATGGAATCCTTTATTGACCATGAAGGAAAGGAACACAAGTTTTAAATGACAAGAAACGACTCGTATTGACTCAATAAGAATCAAGAAACACATTACAGTGGCGGAATGAAACTATGCATGCGTAACAAGAAAACACAATGTGTGATCGATTAAAAAGAAGTCAATCAACGTACCACGTCCAAGTAAATAAGATTTGCTTGTATTTTATTCTAATTGTGTGGATATAGATTAGTGAAATCAAAGTATTCACGAAAGCTTAACTAAATACATAGGAAATGAGCTAGTTATACAAAAATATTAAACTAGAATACTTCTCGCATTGGTAGCTTTTTGCTTTTCGTGACAGCCTTCAATGCTTGGAGTTTTGATTATCTAACCATCTCAACACACTCCAGATCCAATCTAATCACATTTGATTATAATAATCATTGGAATCGCACTAATTATCACAAATGGACCATAGCATCTATTGTTTGAATCAAAACTAAAACCGAACACGAAACCACACGAATGACTCTTGAAATCAATCCATCCTACCCAAAACTCATCAAGAACACTCCACAACCAACTTCGAACAATCTTGCCTCAAAATTCCATTGAATCTATCCAAATAACAACTTTCGATCCATGGAATCCTTTATTGACCATGAAGGAAAGGAACACAAGTTTTAAATGACAAGAAACGACTCGTATTGACTCAATAAGAATCAAGAAACACATTACAGTGGCGGAATGAAACTATGCATGCGTAACAAGAAAACACAATGTGTGATCGATTAAAAAGAAGTCAATCAACATACCACGTCCAAGTAAATAAGATTTGCTTGTATTTTATTTAAATTGTGTGGATATAGATTAGTGAAATCAAAGTATTCACGAAAACTTAACTAAATACATAGGAAATGAGCTAGTTATACAAAAATATTAAACTAGAATACTTCTCGCATTGGTAGCTTTTTGCTTTTCGTGACAGCCTTCAATGCTATGGAGTTTTGATTATCTAACCATCTCAACACACTCCAGATCCAATCTAATCACATTTGATTATAATAATCATTGGAATCGCACTAATTAATCACAAATGGACCATAGCATCTATTGTTTGAATCAAAACTAAAACCGAACACGAAACCACACGAATGACTCTTGAAATCAATCCATCCTACCCAAAACTCATCAAGAACACTCCACAACCAACTTCGAACAATCTTGCCTCAAAATTCCATTGAATCTATCCAAATAACAACTTTCGATCCATGGAATCCTTTATTGACCATGAAGGAAAGGAACACAAGTTTTAAATGACAAGAAACGACTCGTATTGACTCAATAAGAATCAAGAAACACATTACAGTGGCGGAATGAAACTATGCATGCGTAACAAGAAAACACAATGTGTGATCGATTAAAAAGAAGTCAATCAACGTACCACGTCCAAGTAAATAAGATTTGCTTGTATTTTATTCTAATTGTGTGGATATAGATTAGTGAAATCAAAGTATTCACGAAAGCTTAACTAAATACATAGGAAATGAGCTAGTTATACAAAAATATTAAACTAGAATACTTCTCGCATTGGTAGCTTTTTGCTTTTCGTGACAGCCTTCAATGCTATGGAGTTTTGATTATCTAACCATCTCAACACACTCCAGATCCAATCTAATCACATTTGATTATAATAATCATTGGAATCGCACTAATTAATCACAAATGGACCATAGCATCTATTGTTTGAATCAAAACTAAAACCGAACACGAAACCACACGAATGACTCTTGAAATCAATCCATCCTACCCAAAACTCATCAAGAACACTCCACAACCAACTTCGAACAATCTTGCCTCAAAATTCCATTGAATCTATCCAAATAACAACTTTCGATCCATGGAATCCTTTATTGACCATGAAGGAAAGGAACACAAGTTTTAAATGACAAGAAACGACTCGTATTGACTCAATAAGAATCAAGAAACACATTACAGTGGCGGAATGAAACTATGCATGCGTAACAAGAAAACACAATGTGTGATCGATTAAAAAGAAGTCAATCAACGTACCACGTCCAAGTAAATAAGATTTGCTTGTATTTTATTCTAAATTGTGTGGATATAGATTAGTGAAATCAAAGTATTCACGAAAGCTTAACTAAATACATAGGAAATGAGCTAGTTATACAAAAATATTAAACTAGAATACTTCTCGCATTGGTAGCTTTTTGCTTTTCGTGACAGCCTTCAATGCTATGGAGTTTTGATTATCTAACCATCTCAACACACTCCAGATCCAATCTAATCACATTTGATTATAATAATCATTGGAATCGCACTAATTAATCACAAATGGACCATAGCATCTATTGTTTGAATCAAAACTAAAACGAACACGAAACCACACGAATGACTCTTGAAATCAATCCATCCTACCCAAAACTCATCAAGAACACTCCACAACCAACTTCGAACAATCTTGCCTCAAATTCCATTGAATCTATCCAAATAACAACTTTCGATCCATGGAATCCTTTATTGACCATGAAGGAAAGGAACACAAGTTTTAAATGACAAGAAACGACTCGTATTGACTCAATAAGAATCAAGAACACATTACAGTGGCGGAATGAAACTATGCATGCGTAACAAGAAAACACAATGTGTGATCGATTAAAAAGAAGTCAATCAACGTACCACGTCCAAGTAAATAAGATTTGCTTGTATTTTATTCTAAATTGTGTGGATATAGATTAGTGAAATCAAAGTATTCACGAAAGCTTAACTAAATACATAGGAAATGAGCTAGTTATACAAAAATATTAAACTAGAATACTTCTCGCATTGGTAGCTTTTGCTTTTCGTGACAGCCTTCAATGCTATGGAGTTTTGATTATCTAACCATCTCAACACACTCCAGATCCAATCTAATCACATTTGATTATAATAATCATTGGAATCGCACTAATTAATCACAAATGGACCATAGCATCTATTGTTTGAATCAAAACTAAAACCGAACACGAAACCACACGAATGACTCTTGAAATCAATCCATCCTACCCAAAACTCATCAAGAACACTCCACAACCAACTTCGAACAATCTTGCCTCAAAATTCCATTGAATCTATCCAAATAACAACTTTCGATCCATGGAATCCTTTATTGACCATGAAGGAAAGGAACACAAGTTTTAAATGACAAGAAACGACTCGTATTGACTCAATAAGAATCAAGAAACACATTACAGTGGCGGAATGAAACTATGCATGCGTAACAAGAAAACACAATGTGTGATCGATTAAAAAGAAGTCAATCAACGTACCACGTCCAAGTAAATAAGATTTGCTTGTATTTTATTCTAAATTGTGTGGATATAGATTAGTGAAATCAAAGTATTCACGAAAGCTTAACTAAATACATAGGAAATGAGCTAGTTATACAAAAATATTAAACTAGAATACTTCTCGCATTGGTAGCTTTTTGCTTTTCGTGACAGCCTTCAATGCTATGGAGTTTTGATTATCTAACCATCTCAACACACTCCAGATCCAATCTAATCACATTTGATTATAATAATCATTGGAATCGCACTAATTAATCACAAATGGACCATAGCATCTATTGTTTGAATCAAAACTAAAACCGAACACGAAACCACACGAATGACTCTTGAAATCAATCCATCCTACCCAAAACTCATCAAGAACACTCCACAACCAACTTCGAACAATCTTGCCTCAAAATTCCATTGAATCTATCCAAATAACAACTTTCGATCCATGGAATCCTTTATTGACCATGAAGGAAAGGAACACAAGTTTTAAATGACAAGAAACGACTCGTATTGACTCAATAAGAATCAAGAAACACATTACAGTGGCGGAATGAAACTATGCATGCGTAACAAGAAAACACAATGTGTGATCGATTAAAAAGAAGTCAATCAACGTACCACGTCCAAGTAAATAAGATTTGCTTGTATTTTATCTAAATTGTGTGGATATAGATTAGTGAAATCAAAGTATTCACGAAAGCTTAACTAAATACATAGGAAATGAGCTAGTTATACAAAAATATTAAACTAGAATACTTCTCGCATTGGTAGCTTTTGCTTTTCGTGACAGCCTTCAATGCTATGGAGTTTTGATTATCTAACCATCTCAACACACTCCAGATCCAATCTAATCACATTTGATTATAATAATCATTGGAATCGCACTAATTTATCACAAATTGACCATAGCATCTATTGTTTGAATCAAAACTAAAACCGAACACGAAACCACACGAATGACTCTTGAAATCAATCCATCCTACCCAAAACTCATCAAGAACACTCCACAACCAACTTCGAACAATCTTGCCTCAAAATTCCATTGAATCTATCCAAATAACAACTTTCGATCCATGGAATCCTTTATTGACCATGAAGGAAAGGAACACAAGTTTTAAATGACAAGAAACGACTCGTATTGACTCAATAAGAATCAAGAAACACATTACAGTGGCGGAATGAAACTATGCATGCGTAACAAGAAAACACAATGTGTGATCGATTAAAAAGAAGTCAATCAACGTACCACGTCCAAGTAAATAAGATTTGCTTGTATTTTATTCTAAATTGTGTGGATATAGATTAGTGAAATCAAAGTATTCACGAAAGCTTAACTAAATACATAGGAAATGAGCTAGTTATACAAAAATATTAAACTAGAATACTTCTCGCATTGGTAGCTTTTGCTTTTCGTGACAGCCTTCAATGCTATGGAGTTTTGATTATCTAACCATCTCAACACACTCCAGATCCAATCTAATCACATTTGATTATAATAATCATTGGAATCGCACTAATTAATCACAAATGGACCATAGCATCTATTGTTTGAATCAAAACTAAAACCGAACACGAAACCACACGAATGACTCTTGAAATCAATCCATCCTACCCAAAACTCATCAAGAACACTCCACAACCAACTTCGAACAATCTTGCCTCAAAATTCCATTGAATCTATCCAAATAACAACTTTCGATCCATGGAATCCTTTATTGACCATGAAGGAAAGAAACACAAGTTTTAAATGACAAGAAACGACTCGTATTGACTCAATAAGAATCAAGAAACACATTACAGTGGCGGAATGAAACTATGCATGCGTAACAAGAAAACACAATGTGTGATCGATTAAAAAGAAGTCAATCAACGTACCACGTCCAAGTAAATAAGATTTGCTTGTATTTTATTCTAAATTGTGTGGATATAGATTAGTGAAATCAAAGTATTCACGAAAGCTTAACTAAATACATAGGAAATGAGCTAGTTATACAAAAATATTAAACTAGAATACTTCTCGCATTGGTAGCATTTTGCTTTTCGTGACAGCCTTCAATGCTATGGAGTTTTGATTATCTAACCATCTAAACACACTCCAGATCCAATCTAATCACATTTGATTATAATAATCATTGGAATCGCACTAATTAATCACAAATGGACCATAGCATCTATTGTTTGAATCAAAACTAAAACCGAACACGAAACCACACGAATGACTCTTGAAATCAATCCATCCTACCCAAAACTCATCAAGAACACTCCACAACCAACTTCGAACAATCTTGCCTCAAAATTCCATTGAATCTATCCAAATAACAACTTTCGATCCATGGAATCCTTTATTGACCATGAAGAAAAGGAACAGAAGTTTTAAATGACAAGAAACGACTCGTATTGACTCAATAAGAATCAAGAAACACATTACAGTGGCGGAATGAAACTATGCATGCGTAACAAGAAAACACAATGTGTGATCGATTAAAAAGAAGTCAATCAACGTACCACGTCCAAGTAAATAAGATTTGCTAGTATTTTACTCTAAATTGTGTGGATATAGATTAGTGAAATCAAAGTATTCTCGAAAGCTTAACTAAATACATAGGAAATGAGCTAGTTATACAAAAATATTAAACTAGAATACATCTCGCATTGGTAGCTTTTTGATTTTCGTGACAGCCTTGAATGCTATGGAGTTTTGATTATCTGACAATCTCAACACACTCCAGATCCAATCTAATCACATTTGATTATAATAATCATTGGAATCGCACTAATTAATCACAAATGGACCATAGCATCTATTGTTTGAATCAAAACTAAAACCGAACACGAAACCACACGAATGACTCTTGAAATCATTCCATCCTACCCAAAACTCATCAAGAACACTCCACAACCAACTTCGAACAATCTTGCCTCAAAATTCCATTGAATCTATCCAAATAACAACTTTCGATCCATGGAATCCTTTATTGACCATGAAGGAAAGGAACACAAGTTTTAAATGACAAGAAACGACTCGTATTGACTCAATAAGAATCAAGAAACACATTACAGTGGCGGAATGAAACTATGCATGCGTAACAAGAAAACACAATGTGTGATCGATTAAAAAGAAGTCAATCAACGTACCACGTCCAAGTAAATAAGATTTGCTTGTATTTTATTCTAAATTGTGTGGATATAGATTAGTGAAATCAAAGTATTCACGAAAGCTTAACTAAATACATAGTAAATGAGCTAGTTATACAAAAATATTAAACTAGAATACTTCTCGCATTGGTAGCTTTTTGCTTTTCGTGACAGCCTTCAATGCTATGGAGGTTTGATTATCTAACCATCTCAACGCACTCCAGATCCAATCTAATCACATTTGATTATAATAATCATTGGAATCGCACTAATTAATCACAAATGGACCATAGCATCTATTGTTTGAATCAAAACTAAAACCGAACACGAAACCACACGAATGACTCTTGATATCAATCCATCCTACCCAAAACTCATCAAGAACACTCCACAACCAACTTCGAACAATCTTGCCTCAAAATTCCATTGAATCTATCCAAATAACAACTTTCGATCCATGGAATCCTTTATTGACCATGAAGGAAAGGAACACAAGTTTTAAATGACAAGAAACGACTCGTATTGACTCAATAAGAATCAAGAAACACATTACAGTGGCGGAATGAAACTATGCATGCGTAACAAGAAAACACAATGTGTGATCGATTAAAAAGAAGTCAATCAACGTACCACGTCCAAGTAAATAAGATTTGCTTGTATTTTATTCTAAATTGTGTGGATATAGATTAGTGAAATCAAAGTATTCACGAAAGCTTAACTAAATACATAGGAAATGAGCTAGTTATACAAAAATATTAAACTAGAATACTTCTCGCATTGGTAGCTTTTTGCTTTTCGTGACAGCCTTCAATGCTATGGAGTTTTGATTATCTAACCATCTCAACACACTCCAGATCCAATCTAATCACATTTGATTATAATAATCATTGGAATCGCACTAATTAATCACAAATGGACCATAGCATCTATTGTTTGAATCAAAACTAAAACCGAACACGAAACCACACGAATGACTCTTGAAATCAATCCATCCTACCCAAAACTCATCAAGAACACTCCACAACCAACTTCGAACAATCTTGCCTCAAAATTCCATTGAATCTATCCAAATAACAACTTTCGATCCATGGAATCCTTTATTGACCATGAAGGAAAGGAACACAAGTTTTAAATGACAAGAAACGACTCGTATTGACTCAATAAGAATCAAGAAACACATTACAGTGGCGGAATGAAACTATGCATGCGTAACAAGAAAACACAATGTGTGATCGATTAAAAAGAAGTCAATCAACGTACCACGTCCAAGTAAATAAGATTTGCTTGTATTTTATTCTAAATTGTGTGGATATAGATTAGTGAAATCAAAGTATTCACGAAAGCTTAACTAAATACATAGGAAATGAGCTAGTTATACAAAAATATTAAACTAGAATACTTCTCGCATTGGTAGCTTTTTGCTTTTCGTGACAGCCTTCAATGCTATGGAGTTTTGATTATCTAACCATCTCAACACACTCCAGATCCAATCTAATCACATTTGATTATAATAATCATTGGAATCGCACTAATTAATCACAAATGGACCATAGCATCTATTGTTTGAATCAAAACTAAAACCGAACACGAAACCACACGAATGACTCTTGAAATCAATCCATCCTACCCAAAACTCATCAAGAACACTCCACAACCAACTTCGAACAATCTTGCCTCAAAATTCCATTGAATCTATCCAAATAACAACTTTCGATCCATGGAATCCTTTATTGACCATGAAGGAAAGGAACACAAGTTTTAAATGACAAGAAACGACTCGTATTGACTCAATAAGAATCAAGAAACACATTACAGTGGCGGAATGAAACTATGCATGCGTAACAAAAAACACAATGTGTGATCGATTAAAAAGAAGTCAATCAACGTACCACGTCAAAGTAAATAAGATTTGCTTGTATTTTATTCTAAATTGTGTGGATATAGATTAGTGAAATCAAAGTATTCACGAAAGCTTAACTAAATACATAGTAAATGAGCTAGTTATACAAAAATATTAAACTAGAATACTTCTCGCATTGGTAGCTTTTTGCTTTTCGTGACAGCCTTCAATGCTATGGAGGTTTGATTATCTAACCATCTCAACGCACTCCAGATCCAATCTAATCACATTTGATTATAATAATCATTGGAATCGCACTAATTAATCACAAATGGACCATAGCATCTATTGTTTGAATCAAAACTAAAACCGAACACGAAACCACACGAATGACTCTTGAAATCAATCCATCCTACCCAAAACTCATCAAGAACACTCCACAACCAACTTCGAACAATCTTGCCTCAAAATTCCATTGAATCTATCCAAATAACAACTTTCGATCCATGGAATCCTTTATTGACCATGAAGGAAAGGAACACAAGTTTTAAATGACAAGAAACGACTCGTATTGACTCAATAAGAATCAAGAAACACATTACAGTGGCGGAATGAAACTATGCATGCGTAACAAGAAAACACAATGTGTGATCGATTAAAAAGAAGTCAATCAACGTACCACGTCCAAGTAAATAAGATTTGCTTGTATTTTATTCTAAATTGTGTGGATATAGATTAGTGAAATCAAAGTATTCACGAAAGCTTAACTAAATACATAGGAAATGAGCTAGTTATACAAAATATTAAACTAGAATACTTCTCGCATTGGTAGCTTTTGCTTTTCGTGACAGCCTTCAATGCTATGGAGTTTTGATTATCTAACCATCTCAACACACTCCAGATCCAATCTAATCACATTTGATTATAATAATCATTGGAATCGCACTAATTAATCACAAATGGACCATAGCATCTATTGTTTGAATCAAAACTAAAACCGAACACGAAACCACACGAATGACTCTTGAAATCAATCCATCCTACCCAAAACTCATCAAGAACACTCCACAACCAACTTCGAACAATCTTGCCTCAAAATTCCATTGAATCTATCCAAATAACAACTTTCGATCCATGGAATCCTTTATTGACCATGAAGGAAAGGAACACAAGTTTTAAATGACAAGAAACGACTCGTATTGACTCAATAAGAATCAAGAAACACATTACAGTGGCGGAATGAAACTATGCATGCGTAACAAGAAAACACAATGTGTGATCGATTAAAAAGAAGTCAATCAACGTACCACGTCCAAGTAAATAAGATTTGCTTGTATTTTATTCTAAATTGTGTGGATATAGATTAGTGAAATCAAAGTATTCACGAAAGCTTAACTAAATACATAGGAAATGAGCTAGTTATACAAAAATATTAAACTAGAATACTTCTCGCATTGGTAGCTTTTTGCTTTTCGTGACAGCCTTCAATGCTATGGAGTTTTGATTATCTAACCATCTCAACACACTCCAGATCCAATCTAATCACATTTGATTATAATAATCATTGGAATCGCACTAATTAATCACAAATGGACCATAGCATCTATTGTTTGAATCAAAACTAAAACCGAACACGAAACCACACGAATGACTCTTGAAATCAATCCATCCTACCCAAAAGTCATGAAGAACACTCCACAACCAACTTCGAACAATCTTGCCTCAAAATTCCATTGAATCTATCAAAATAACAACTTTTGATCCATGGAATTCTTTATTGACCATGAAGAAAAGGAACAGAAGTTTTAAATGACAAGAAACGACTCGTATTGACTCAATAAGAATCAAGAAACACATTACAGTGGCGGAATGAAACTATGCATGCGTAACAAGAAAACACAATGTGTGATCGATTAAAAAGAAGTCAATCAACGTACCACGTCCAAGTAAATAAGATTTGCTTGTATTTTATTCTAAATTGTGTGGATATAGATTAGTGAAATCAAAGTATTCACGAAAGCTTAACTAAATACATAGGAAATGAGCTAGTTATACAAAAATATTAAACTAGAATACTTCTCGCATTGGTAGCATTTTGCTTTTCGTGACAGCCTTCAATGCTATGGAGTTTTGATTATCTAACCATCTCAACACACTCCAGATCCAATCTAATCACATTTGATTATAATAATCATTGGAATCGCACTAATTAATCACAAATGGACCATAGCATCTATTGTTTGAATCAAAACTAAAACCGAACACGAAACCACACGAATGACTCTTGAAATCAATCCATCCTACCCAAAACTCATCAAGAACACTCCACAACCAACTTCGAACAATCTTGCCTCAAAATTCCATTGAATCTATCCAAATAACAACTTTCGATCCATGGAATCCTTTATTGACCATGAAGGAAAGGAACACAAGTTTTAAATGACAAGAAACGACTCGTATTGACTCAATAAGAATCAAGAAACACATTACAGTGGCGGAATGAAACTATGCATGCGTAACAAGAAAACACAATGTGTGATCGATTAAAAAGAAGTCAATCAACGTACCACGTCCAAGTAAATAAGATTTGGTTGTATTTTATTCTAAATTGTGTGGATATAGAATAGTGAAATCAAAGTATTCACGAAAGCTTAACTAAATACATAGGAAATGAGCTAGTTATACAAAAATATTAAACTAGAATACTTCTCGCATTGGTAGCTTTTGCTTTTCGTGACAGCCTTCAATGCTATGGAGTTTTGATTATCTAACCATCTCAACACACTCCAGAACCAATCTAATCACATTTGATTATAATAATCATTGGAATCGCACTAATTAATCACAAATGGACCATAGCATCTATTGTTTGAATCAAAACTAAAACCAAACACGAAACCACACGAATGACTCTTGAAATCAATCCATCCTACCCAAAACTCATCAAGAACACTCCACAACCGACTTCGAACAATCTTGCCTCAAAAATCCATTGAATCTATCCAAATAACAAGTTTCGATCCATGGAATCCTTTATTGACCATGAAGGAAAGGAACAAAAGTTTTAAATGACAAGAAACGACTCGTATTGACTCATTAAGAATTAAGAAACACATTACAGTGGCGGAATGAAACTATGCATGCGTAACAAGAAAAAGGCAATGTGTGATCGATTAAAAAGTAGTCAATCAACGTACCACGTCCAAGTAAATAAGATTTGCTTGTATTTTATTCTAAATTGTGTAGATATAGATAAGTGAAATCAAAGTATTCACGAAAGTTTAACAAAATAGATAGGAAATTAGCTAGTTATACAAAAATATTAAACTAGAATACTTCTCACATTGTTAGCTTTGTGCTTTTTGTGACAACCTCCAATGCTATGGAGTTTTGATTATCTAACCATCTCAACAAACTCCAAAAACAATCTAATCACATTTGATTATAATAATCATTGGAATCGCACTAATTAATCACAAATGGACCATAGCATCTATTGTTTGAATCAAAACTAAAACCGAACACGAAACCACACGAATGACTCTTGAAATCAATCCATCCTACCCAAAACTCATCAAGAACACTCCACAACCAACTTCGAACAATCTTGCCTCAAAATTCCATTGAATCTATCCAAATAACAACTTTCGATCCATGGAATCCTTTATTGACCATGAAGGAAAGGAACACAAGTTTTAAATGACAAGAAACGACTCGTATTGACTCAATAAGAATCAAGAAACACATTACAGTGGCGGAATGAAACTATGCATGCGTAACAAGAAAACACAATGTGTGATCGATTAAAAAGAAGTCAATCAACGTACCACGTCCAAGTAAATAAGATTTGCTTGTATTTTATTCTAAATTGTGTGGATATAGATTAGTGAAATCAAAGTATTCACGAAAGCTTAACTAAATACATAGGAAATGAGCTAGTTATACAAAAATATTAAACTAGAATACTTCTCGCATTGGTAGCTTTTTGATTTTCGTGACAGCCTTCAATGCTATGGAGTTTTGATTATCTAACCATCTCAACACACTCCAGATCCAATCTAATCACATTTGATTATAATAATCATTGGAATCGCACTAATTAATCACAAATGGACCATAGCATCTATTGTTTGAATCAAAACTAAAACCGAACACGAAACCACACGAATGACTCTTGAAATCAATCCATCCTACCCAAAACTCATCAAGAACACTCCACAACCAACTTCGAACAATCTTGCCTCAAAATTCCATTGAATCTATCCAAATAACAACTTTCGATCCATGGAATCCTTTATTGACCATGAAGAAAAGGAACAGAAGTTTTAAATGACAAGAAACGACTCGTATTGACTCAATAAGAATCAAGAAACACATTACAGTGGCGGAATGAAACTATGCATGCGTAACAAGAAAACACAATGTGTGATCGATTAAAAAGAAGTCAATCAACGTACCACGTCCAAGTAAATAAGATTTGCTTGTATTTTATTCTAAATTGTGTGGATATAGATTAGTGAAATCAAAGTATTCACGAAAGCTTAACTAAATACATAGGAAATGAGCTAGTTATACAAAAATATTAAACTAGAATACTTCTCGCATTGGTAGCATTTTGCTTTTCGTGACAGCCTTCAATGCTATGGAGTTTTGATTATCTAACCATCTCAACACACTCCAGATCCAATCTAATCACATTTGATTATAATAATCATTGGAATCGCACTAATTAATCACAAATGGACCATAGCATCTATTGTTTGAATCAAAACTAAAACCGAACACGAAACCACACGAATGACTCTTGAAATCAATCCATCCTACCCAAAACTCATCAAGAACACTCCACAACCAACTTCGAACAATCTTGCCTCAAAATTCCATTGAATCTATCCAAATAACAACTTTCGATCCATGGAATCCTTTATTGACCATGAAGGAAAGGAACACAAGTTTTAAATGACAAGAAACGACTCGTATTGACTCAATAAGAATCAAGAAACATATTACAGTGGCGGAATGAAACTATGCATGCGTAACAAGAAAACACAATGTGTGATCGATTAAAAAGAAGTCAATCAACGTACCACGTCCAAGTAAATAAGATTTACTTGTATTTTATTCTAAATTGTGTGGATATAGATTAGTGAAATCAAAGTATTCATGAAAGCTCACCTAAATACATAGGAAATGAGCTAGTTATACAAAAATATTAAACTAGAATACTTCTCGCATTGGTAGCTTTTTGCTTTTCGTGATAGCCTTCAATGCTATGGAGTTTTGATTATCTAACCATCTCAACACACTCCAGATCCAATCTAATCACATTTGATTATAATAATCATTGGAATCGCACTAATTAATCACAAATGGACCATAGCATCTATTGTTTGAATCAAAACTAAAACCGAACACGAAACCACACGAATGACTCTTGAAATCAATCCATCCTACCCAAACTCATCAAGAACACTCCACAACCAACTTCGAACAATCTTGCCTCAAAATTCCATTGAATCTATCCAAATAACAACTTTCGATCCATGGAATCCTTTATTGACCATGAAGGAAAGGAACACAAGTTTTAAATGACAAGAAACGACTCGTATTGACTCAATAAGAATCAAGAAACACATTACAGTGGCGGAATGAAACTATGCATGCGTAACAAGAAAACACAATGTGTGATCGATTAAAAAGAAGTCAATCAACGTACCACGTCCAAGTAAATAAGATTTGCTTGTATTTTATTCTAAATTGTGTGGATATAGATTAGTGAAATCAAAGTATTCACGAAAGCTTAACTAAATACATAGGAAATGAGCTAGTTATACAAAAATATTAAACTAGAATACTTCTCGCATTGGTAGCTTTTTGCTTTTCGTGACAGCCTTCAATGCTATGGAGTTTTGATTATCTAACCATCTCAACACACTCCAGATCCAATCTAATCACATTTGATTATAATAATCATTGGAATCGCACTAATTAATCACAAATGGACCATAGCATCTATTGTTTGAATCAAAACTAAAACCGAACACGAAACCACACGAATGACTCTTGAAATCAATCCATCCTACCCAAAACTCATCAAGAACACTCCACAACCAACTTCGAACAATCTTGCCTCAAAATTCCATTGAATCTATCCAAATAACAACTTTCGATCCATGGAATCCTTTATTGACCATGAAGGAAAGGAACACAAGTTTTAAATGACAAGAAACGACTCGTATTGACTCAATAAGAATCAAGAAACACATTACAGTGGCGGAATGAAACTATGCATGCGTAACAAGAAAACACAATGTGTGATCGATTAAAAAGAAGTCAATCAACGTACCACGTCCAAGTAAATAAGATTTGCTTGTATTTTATTCTAAATTGTGTGGATATAGATTAGTGAAATCAAAGTATTCACGAAACCTTAACTAAATACATAGGAAATGAGCTAGTTATACAAAAATAATAACTAGAATACTTCTCGCATTGGTAGCATTTTGCTTTTCGTGACAGCCTTCAATGCTATGGAGTTTTGATTATCTAACCATCTAAACACACTCCAGATCCAATCTAAACACATTTGATTATAATAATCATTGGAATCGCACTAATTAATCACAAATGGACCATAGCATCTATTGTTTGAATCAAAACTAAAACCGAACACGAAACCACACGAATGACTCTTGAAATCAATCCATCCTACCCAAAACTCATCAAGAACACTCCACAACCAACTTCGAACAATCTTGCCTCAAAATTCCATTGAATCTATCCAAATAACAACTTTCGATCCATGGAATCCTTTATTGACCATGAAGGAAAGGAACACAAGTTTTAAATGACAAGAAACGACTCGTATTGACTCAATAAGAATCAAGAAACATTACAGTGGCGGAATGAAACTATGCATGCGTAACAAGAAAACACAATGTGTGATCGATTAAAAAGAAGTCAATCAACGTACCACGTCCAAGTAAATAAGATTTGCTTGTATTTTATTCTAAATTGTGTGGATATAGATTAGTGAAATCAAAGTATTCACGAAAGCTTAACTAAATACATAGGAAATGAGCTAGTTATACAAAAATATTAAACTAGAATACTTCTCGCATTGGTAGCTTTTTGCTTTTCGTGACAGCCTTCAATGCTATGGAGTTTTGATTATCTAACCATCTCAACACACTCCAGATCCAATCTAATCACATTTGATTATAATAATCATTGGAATCGCACTAATTAATCACAATGGACCATAGCATCTATTGTTTGAATCAAAACTAAAACCGAACACGAAACCACACGAATGACTCTTGAAATCAATCCATCCTACCCAAAACTCATCAAGAACACTCCACAACCAACTTCGAACAATCTTGCCTCAAAATTCCATTGAATCTATCCAAATAACAACTTTCGATCCATGGAATCCTTTATTGACCATGAAGGAAAGGAACACAAGTTTTAAATGACAAGAAACGACTCGTATTGACTCAATAAGAATCAAGAAACATATTACAGTGGCGGAATGAAACTATGCATGCGTAACAAGAAAACACAATGTGTGATCGATTAAAAAGAAGTCAATCAACGTACCACGTCCAAGTAAATAAGATTTGCTTGTATTTTATTCTAAATTGTGTGGATATAGATTAGTGAAATCAAAGTATTCACGAAACCTTAACTAAATACATAGGAAATGAGCTAGTTATACAAAAATATTAAACTAGAATACTTCTCGCATTGGTAGCATTTTGCTTTTCGTGACAGCCTTCAATGCTATGGAGTTTTGATTATCTAACCATCTCAACACACTCCAGATCCAATCTAATCACATTTGATTATAATAATCATTGAAATCGCACTAATTAATCACAAATGGACCATAGCATCTATTGTTTGAATCAAAACTAAAACCGAACACGAAACCACACGAATGACTCTTGAAATCATTCCATCCTACCCAAAACTCATCAAGAACACTCCACACCCAACTTCGAACAATCTTGCCTCAAAATTCCATAGAATCTATCCAAATAACAACTTTCGATCCATGGAATCCTTTATTGACCATGAAGAAAAGGAACAGAAGTTTTAAATGACAAGAAACGACTCGTATTGACTCAATAAGAATCAAGAAACACATTACAGTGGCGGAATGAAACTATGCATGCGTAACAAGAAAACACAATGTGTGATCGATTAAAAAGAAGTCAATCAACGTACCACGTCCAAGTAAATAAGATTTGCTTGTATTTTATTCTAAATTGTGTGGATATAGATTAGTGAAATCAAAGTATTCACGAAACCTTAACTAAATACATAGGAAATGAGCTAGTTATACAAAAATATTAAACTAGAATACTTCTCGCATTGGTAGCGTTTTGCTTTTCGTGACAGCCTTCAATGCTATGGAGTTTTGATTATCTAACCATCTCAACACACTCCAGATCCAATCTAATCACATTTGATTATAATAATCATTGGAATCGCACTAATTAATCACAAATGGACCATAGCATCTATTGTTTGAATCAAAACTAAAACCGAACACGAAACCACACGAATGACTCTTGAAATCAATCCATCCTACCCAAACTCATCAAGAACACTCCAACCAACTTCGAACAATCTTGCCTCAAAATTCCATTGAATCTATCCAAATAACAACTTTCGATCCATGGAATCCTTTATTGACCATGAAGGAAAGGAACACAAGTTTTAAATGACAAGAAACGACTCGTATTGACTCAATAAGAATCAAGAAACACATTACAGTGGCGGAATGAAACTATGCATGCGTAACAAGAAAACACAATGTGTGATCGATTAAAAAGAAGTCAATCAACGTACCACGTCCAAGTAAATAAGATTTGCTTGTATTTTATTCTAAATTGTGTGGATATAGATTAGTGAAATCAAAGTATTCACGAAAGCTTAACTAAATACATAGGAAATGAGCTAGTTATACAAAAATATTAAACTAGAATACTTCTCGCATTGGTAGCTTTTTGCTTTTCGTGACAGCCTTCAATGCTATGGAGTTTTGATTATCTAACCATCTCAACACACTCCAGATCCAATCTAATCACATTTGATTATAATAATCATTGGAATCGCACTAATTAATCACAAATGGACCATAGCATCTATTGTTTGAATCAAAACTAAAACCGAACACGAAACCACACGAATGACTCTTGAAATCAATCCATCCTACCCAAAACTCATCAAGAACACTCCACAACCAACTTCGAACAATCTTGCCTCAAAATTCCATTGAATCTATCCAAATAACAACTTTCGATCCATGGAATCCTTTATTGACCATGAAGGAAAGGAACACAAGTTTTAAATGACAAGAAACGACTCGTATTGACTCAATAAGAATCAAGAAACACATTACAGTGGCGGAATGAAACTATGCATGCGTAACAAGAAAACACAATGTGTGATCGATTAAAAGAAGTCAATCAACGTACCACGTCCAAGTAAATAAGATTTGCTTGTATTTTATTCTAAATTGTGTGGATATAGATTAGTGAAATCAAAGTATTCACGAAAGCTTAACTAAATACATAGGAAATGAGCTAGTTATACAAAATATTAAACTAGAATACTTCTCGCATTGGTAGCTTTTTGCTTTTCGTGACAGCCTTCAATGCTATGGAGTTTTGATTATCTAACCATCTCAACACACTCCAGATCCAATCTAATCACATTTGATTATAATAATCATTGGAATCGCACTAATTAATCACAAATGGACCATAGCATCTATTGTTTGAATCAAAACTAAAACCGAACACGAAACCACACGAATGACTCTTGAAATCAATCCATCCTACCCAAAACTCATCAAGAACACTCCACAACCAACTTCGAACAATCTTGCCTCAAATTCCATTGAATCTATCCAAATAACAACTTTCGATCCATGGAATCCTTTATTGACCATGAAGGAAAGGAACACAAGTTTTAAATGACAAGAAACGACTCGTATTGACTCAATAAGAATCAAGAAACATTACAGTGGCGGAATGAAACTATGCATGCGTAACAAGAAAACACAATGTGTGATCGATTAAAAAGAAGTCAATCAACGTACCACGTCCAAGTAAATAAGATTTGCTTGTATTTTATTCTAAATTGTGTGGATATAGATTAGTGAAATCAAAGTATTCACGAAAGCTTAACTAAATACATAGGAAATGAGCTAGTTATACAAAATATTAAACTAGAATACTTCTCGCATTGGTAGCTTTTTGCTTTTCGTGACAGCCTTCAATGCTATGGAGTTTTGATTATCTAACCATCTCAACACACTCCAGATCCAATCTAATCACATTTGATTATAATAATCATTGGAATCGCACTAATTAATCACAAATGGACCATAGCATCTATTGTTTGAATCAAAACTAAACCGAACACGAACCACACGAATGACTCTTGAAATCAATCCATCCTACCCAAAACTCATCAAGAACACTCCACAACCAACTTCGAACAATCTTGCCTCAAAATTCCATTGAATCTATCCAAATAACAACTTTCGATCCATGGAATCCTTTATTGACCATGAAGGAAAGGAACACAAGTTTTAAATGACAAGAAACGACTCGTATTGACTCAATAAGAATCAAGAAACACATTACAGTGGCGGAATGAAACTATGCATGCGTAACAAGAAAACACAATGTGTGATCGATTAAAAAGAAGTCAATCAACGTACCACGTCCAAGTAAATAAGATTTGCTTGTATTTTATTCTAAATTGTGTGGATATAGATTAGTGAAATCAAAGTATTCACGAAAGCTTAACTAAATACATAGGAAATGAGCTAGTTATACAAAAATATTAAACTAGAATACTTCTCGCATTGGTAGCTTTTGCTTTTCGTGACAGCCTTCAATGCTATTGGAGTTTTGATTATCTAACCATCTCAAACACAGATCCAGATCCATCTAATCACATTTGATTATAATAATCATTGGAATCGCACTAATTTATCACAAATGGACCATAGCATCTATTGTTTGAATCAAAACTAAAACCGAACACGAAACCACACGAATGACTCTTGAAATCAATCCATCCTACCCAAAACTCATCAAGAACACTCCACAACCAACTTCGAACAATCTTGCCTCAAAATTCCATTGAATCTATCCAAATAACAACTTTCGATCCATGGAATCCTTTTTGACCATGAAGGAAAGGAACACAAGTTTTAAATGACAAGAAACGACTCGTATTGACTCAATAAAAATCAAGAAACACATTACAGTGGCGGAATGAACTATGCATGCGTAACAAGAAAACACAGATTAAAAAGAAGTCAATCAACGTACCACGTCCAAGTAAATAAGATTTGCTTGTCTTTTACTCTAAATTGTGTGGATATAGATTAGTGAAATCAAAGTATTCACGAAAGCTTAACTAAATACATAGGAAATGAGCTACTTATACAAAAATGTTAAACTAGAATACTTCTCGCATTGGTAGGTTTTTGATTTTCGTGACAGCCTTAATGCTATGGAGTTTTGATTATCTAACCATCTCAACACACTCCAGATCCAATCTAATCACATTTGATTATAATAATCATTGGAATCGCACTAATTAATCACAAATGGACCATAGAATCTATTGTTTGAATCAAAACTAAAACCGAACACGAAACCACACGAATGACTCTTGAAATCAATCCATCCTACCCAAAACTCATCAAGAACACTCCACAACCAACTTCGAACAATCTTGCCTCAAAATTCCATTGAATCTATCCAAATAACAACTTTCGATCCATGGAATCCTTTATTGACCATGAAGGAAAGGAACAAGTTTTTAAATGACAAGAAACGACTCGTATTGACTCAATAAGAATCAAGAAACACATTACAGTGGCGGAATGAAACTATGCATGCGTAACAAGAAAAACACATGTGTGATCGATTAAAAAGAAGTCAATCAACGTACACGTCCAAGTAAATAAGATTTGCTTGTATTTATTCTAAATTGTGTGGATATAGATTAGTGAAATCAAAGTATTCACGAAAGCTTAACTAAATACATAGGAAATGAGCTAGTTATACAAAAATATTAAACTAGAATACTTCTCGCATTGGTAGCTTTTGCTTTTCGTGACAGCCTTCAATGCTATGGAGTTTTGATTATCTAACCATCTCAACACACTCCAGATCCAATCTAATCAATTTGATTATAATAATCATTGGAATCGCACTAATTAATCACAAATGGACCATAGCATCTATTGTTTGAATCAAAACTAAAACCGAACACGAAACCACACGAATGACTCTTGAAATCAATCCATCCTACCCAAAACTCATCAAGAACACTCCACACCAACTTCGAACAATCTTGCCTCAAATTCCATTGAATCTATCCAAATAACAACTTTCGATCCATGGAATCCTTTATTGACCATGAAGAAAAGGAACACAAGTTTTAAATGACAAGAAACGACTCGTATTGACTCAATAAGAATCAAGAACACATTACAGTGGCGGAATGAAACTATGCATGCGTAACAAGAAAACACAATGTGTGATCGATTAAAAAGAAGTCAATCAACGTACCACGTCCAAGTAAAAAATTGCTTGTATTTTATTCTAAATTGTGTGGATATAGATTAGTGAAATCAAAGTATTCACGAAATCTTAACTAAATACATAGGAAATGAGCTAGTTATACAAAAATATTAAACTAGAATACTTCTCGCATTGGTAGCTTTTGCTTTTCGTGACAGCCTTCAATGCTATGGAGTTTTGATTATCTAACCATCCAACACCCACTCCAGATCCATCTAATCACATTTGATTATAATAATCATTGGAATCGCACTAATTAATCACAAATGGACCATAGCATCTATTGTTTGAATCAAAACTAAAACCGAACACGAAACCACACGAATGACTCTTGAAATCAATCCATCTACCCAAAACTCATCAAAACACTCACAACCAACTTCGAACAATCTTGCCTCAAAATCCATTGAATCTATCCAATAACAACTTTCGATCCATGGAATCCTTTATTGACCATGAAGGAAAGGAACACAAGTTTTAAATGACAAGAAATGACTCGTATTGACTCAATAAGAATCAAGAAACACATTACAGTGGCGGAATGAAACTATGCATGCGTAACAAGAAAACACAATGTGTGATCGATTAAAAGAAGTCAATCAACGTACCACGTCCAAGTAAATAAGATTTGCTTGTATTTTATTCTAAATTGTGTGGATATAGATTAGTGAAATCAAAGTATTCACGAAAGCTTAACTAAATACATAGGAAATGAGCTAGTTATACAAAAATATTAAACTAGAATACTTCTCGCATTGGTAGCTTTTTTGTTTCGTGACAGCCTTCAATGCTATGGAGTTTTGATTATCTAACCATCTCAACACACTCCAGATCCAATCTAATCACATTTGATTATAATAATCATTGGAATCGCACTAATTAATCACAAATGGACCATAGCATCTATTGTTTGAATCAAAACTAAAACAACGCACACGAAACACCACGAATGACTCTTGAAATCAATCCATCCTACCCAAAACTCATCAAGAACACTCCCACACCAACTTCAAACAATCTTGCCTCAAAATTCCATTGAATCTACCAAATAACAACTTTCGATCCATGGAATCCTTATTGACCATGAAGGAAAGGAACACCAAGTTTTAAATGACAAGAAACGACTCGTAGAATCCTTTATTGACCATGAAGAAAGGAACACAAGTTTTAAATGACAAGAAACGACTCGTATTGACTCAATAAGAATCAAGAAACACAATACAGTGGCAGAATGAAACTATGCATGCGTAACAAGAAAACACAATGTGTGATCTATTAAAAAAGTCATCAACGTACCACGTCCACGTAAATAAGATTTGCTTGTATTTTTTCTAAATTATGTGGATATAGATTAGTGAAATCAAAGTATTCATGAAAGCTTAACTAAATACATAGGAAATGAGCTAGTTATAAAAAATATTAAACTAGAATACCTCGCATTGGTAGTTTTTTGCTTTTCGTGACAACCTTCAATGCTATGGAGTTTTGACTATCTAACCATCTCAAGACACTCCAGATCCAATCTAATCACATTTGATTATAATAATTATTGGAATCGCACTAATTAATCACAAATGGACCATAGCATCTATTGTTTGAATCAAAACTAAAACCGAACACGAAACCACACGAGTGACTCTTGAAATCAATCCATCCTACTCAAAACTCATCAAGAACACTCCACAACCAACTTCGAACAATCTTGCCTCAAAATTCCATTGAATCTATCCAAATAACAACTTTCGATTCATAGAATCCTTTATTGACCATGAAGGAAAGGAACACAAGTTTTAAATGACTAGAAACGACTCGTATTGACTCAATAAGAATCAAGAAACAAATTACAGTGGCGGAATGAAACTATGCATGCGTAACAAGAAAACACAATGTGTGATCGATTAAAAAGAAGTCAATGAACGTACCACGTCCAAGTAAATAAGATTTGCTTGTATTTTATTCTAAATTATGTGGATATAGATTAGTGAAATCAAAGTATTCATGAAAGCTTAACTAAATACATAGGAAATGAGCTAGTTATACAAAAATATTAAACTAGAATACTTCTCGCATTGGTAGCGTTTTGCTTTTCGTGACAGCCTTCAATGCTATGGAGTTTTGATTATCTAACATCTCAAACACTCCAGATCCAATCTAATCACATTTGATTATAATAATCATTGGAATCGCACTAATTAATCACAAATGGACCATAGCATCTATTGTTTGAATCAAAACTAAAACCGAACACGAAACCACGCGAATGACTCTTGAAATCAATCCATCCTACTCAAAACTCATCAAGAACACTCCACAACCAACTTCGAACAATCTTGCCTCAAAATTCCATTGAATCTATCCAAATAACAACTTTCGATTCATAGAATCCTTTATTGACCATGAAGGAAAGGAACACAAGTTTTAAATGACAAGAAACGACTCGTATTGACTCAATAAGAATCAAGAAACACATTACAGTGGCAGAATGAAACTATGCATGCGTAACAAGAAAACACAATGTGTGATCGATTAAAAAGAAGTCAATCAACGTACCACGTCCAAGTAAATAAGATTTGCTTGTATTTTATTCTAAATTATGTGGATATAGATTAGTGAAATCAAAGTATTCATGAAAGCTTAACTAAATACATAGGAAATGAGCTAGTTATACAAAAATATTAAACTAGAATACTTCTCGCATTGGTAGGGTTTTGCTTTTCGTGACAGCCTTCAATGCTATGGAGTTTTGATTATCTAACCATCTCAACACACTCCAGATCCAATCTAATCACATTTGATTATAATAATCATTGGAATCGCACTAATTAATCACAAATGGACCATAGCATCTATTGTTTGAATCAAAACTAAAACCGAACACGAAACCACACGAGTGACTCTTGAAATCAATCCATCCTACGCAAAACTCATCAAGAACACTCCACAACCAACTTCGAACAATCTTGCCTCAAAATTCCATTAAATCTATCCAAATAACAACTTTCGATTCATAGAATCCTTTATTGACCATGAAGGAAAGGAACACAAGTTTTAAATGACAAGAAACGACTCATATTTACTCAATAAGAATCAAGAAACAAATTACAGTGGCGGAATGAAACTATGCATGCGTAACAAGAAAACACAATGTGTGATCGATTAAAAAGAAGTCAATTAACGTACCACGTCCAAGTAAATAAGATTTGCTTGTATTTTATTCTAAATTATGTGGATATAGATTAGTGAAATCAAAGTATTCATGAAAGCTTAACTAAATAAATAGGAAATGAGCTAGTTATACAAAAATATTAAACTAGAATACTTCTCGCATTGGTAGCTTTTTGCTTTTCGTGACAGCCTTCAATGCTATGGAGTTTTGATTATCTAACCATCTCAATACACTCCAGATCCAATCTAATCACATTTGATTATAATAATCATTGAAATAGCACTAATTAACCACAAATGGACCATAGCATCTATTGTTTGAATCAAAACTAAACCGAACACGAAACCACACGATGACTCTTGAAATCAATCCATCCTACTCAAAACTCATCAAGAACACTCCACCCACTTCGAACAATCTTGCCTCAAAATTCCATTGAATCTATCCAAATAACAACTTTCGATCCATAGAATCCTTTATTGACCATGAAGAAAGGAACACAAGTTTTTAATGACAAGAAACGACTCGTATTGACTCAATAAGAATCAAGAATACATTACAGTGGCGGAATGAAACTATGCATGCGTAACAAGAAAACACAATGTGTGATCGATTAAAAGAAGTCAATCAACGTACCACGTCCAAGTAAATAAGATTTGCTTGTATTTTATTCTAAATTGTGGGATATAGATTAGTAAAATCAAAGTATTCATGAAAGCTTAACTAAATACATAGGAAATGTGCTAGTTATACAAAAATATTAAACTAGAATACTTCTCGCATTGTTAGCTTTTTGCTTTTCGTGACAGCCTTCAATGCTATGGAGTTTTGATTATCTAACCATCTCAACACACTCCAGATCCAATCTAATCACATTTGATTATAATAATCATTGGAATCGCACTAACTAATCGCAAATGGACCATAGCATCTATTGTTTGAATCAAAACTAAAACCAAACATGAAACCACACGAATGACTCTTGAAATCAATCCATCGTGTCCAAAACTCATAAAGAACACTCCACAACCTACTTCGAATAATCTTGCCTAAAAAATACATTGAATCTATCCAAATAACAACTTTCGATCCATAGAATCCTTTATTGACCATGAAGGAAAGGAACGCAAGTTTTAAATGACAAGAAACGACTCGTATTGACTCAATAAGAATCAAGAAACATATTACAGTGGCGGAATGAAACTATGGATGCGTAACAAGAAAACGCAATGTGTGATCGATTAAAAAAAGTCAATCAACGTACCACGTCCAAGTAATAAGATTTGCTTGTATTTTATTCTAAATTGTGTAGATATAGATTAGTGAAATCAAAGGTATTCTCGAAACTTAACTAAATACATAGGAAATGAGCTAGTTATACAAAATATTAACCAGAATACTTCTCGCATTGTTTCTTTTTGCTTTTCCGTGACAGCCTCCAATGCTATGGAGTTTTGATTATCTAACCATCACAACACACTCCAGATCCAATCTAATCACATTTGATTATAATAATCATTGGAATCGCACTAATTAATCACAAATGGACCATAGCATATGTTTTTTGAATCAAAACTAAAACCAAACACAAAACCACACGAATGACTCTTGAAATCAATCCATCGTACCCAAACTCATCAAGAACTCCACAACCCACTTCGAAAAATCTTGCCACAAAAATCATTGAATCTTCAAAAAACAACTTTGATACATGGAATCCTTTATTTACCTTGAAGAAAAGGAACACAAGTTTTAAATGAAAAGAAACTACTCGTATTGACTCAATAAGAATCAAGAAACACATTACAGTGGTGGAATGAAACTATGCATGCGTAACAAGAAAACGCAATGTGTGATCGATTAAAAAGAAGTCAATCAACGTACCACGTCCAAGTAAATTAGATTTGCTTGTATTTTATTCTAAATTATGTAGATATATATTAGTGAAATCAAAGTATTCATGAAAGCTTAACTGAAGACATAGGAAATGAGCTAGTTATACCAAAATATTAAACTAGAATACTTCTCCCATTGTTAGCTTTTTGCTTTTCGTGACAACCTCCAATGCTATGTAGTTTTGATTATCTAACCATCTCAACACACTCCAGAACCAATCTAATCACATTTGATTATAATAATCATTGGAATCGCACTAACTAATCACAAATCGACCATAGCATCTATTGTTTGAATCAAAACTAAAACCGAACACGAAACCACACGAGTGACTCTTGAAATCAATCCATCCTACTCAAAACTCATCAAGAACACTCCACAACCAACTTCGAACAATCTTGCCTCAAAATTCCATTAAATCTATCCAAATAACAACTTTCGATTCATAGAATCCTTTATTGACCATGAAGGAAAGGAACACAATTTTTAAATGACAAGAAACGAATCGTATTGACTCAATAAGAATCAAGAAACACAATACAGTGGCAGAATGAAACTATGCATGCGTAACAAGAAAACACAATGTGTGATCTATTAAAAAGAAGTCAATCAACGTACCACGTCCACGTAAATAAGATTTGCTTGTATTTTATTCTAAATTATGTGGATATAGATTAGTGAAATCAAAGTATTCATGAAAGCTTAACTAAATACATAGGAAATGAGCTAGTTATACAAAAATATTAAACTAGAATACTTCTCGCATTGGTAGTTTTTTGCTTTTCGTGACAACCTTCAATGCTATGGAGTTTTGACTATCTAACCATCTCAAGACACTCCAGATCCAATCTAATCACATTTGATTATAATAATTATTGGAATCGCACTAATTAATCACAAATGGACCATAGCATCTATTGTGTGAATTGGAATCGCACTAATTAATCACAAATGGACCATAGCATCTATTGTTGAATCAAAAACTAAAACCGAACACGAAACCACACGATGACTCTTGAAATCAATCCATCCTACTCAAAACTCATCAAGAACACTCCACAACCAACTTCGACAATCTTGCCTCAAAATTCCATTGAATCTATCCAATAACAACTTTCGATTCATAGAATCCTTATTGACCATGAGGAAAGGAACACAAGTTTTAAATGACTAGAACGACTCGTATTGACTCAATAAGAATCAAGAACAATTACAGTGGCGGAATGAAACTATGCATGCGTAACAAGAAAACACAATGTGTGATCGATTAAAAAGAAGTCAATGAACGTAACCACGTCCAAGTAAATAAGATTTGCTTGTATTTTATTCTAAATTAAGTGGATATAGATTAGTGAAATCAAAGTATTCATGAAGCTTAACTAAATACATAGGAAATGAGCTAGTTATACAAAAATATTAAACTAGAATACTTCTCGCATTGGTAGCTTTTTGCTTTTCGTGACAGCCTTCTATGCATGCGTAACAAGAAAACACAATGTGTGATCGATTGAAAAGAAGTCAATCACGTACCACGTCCAAGTAAATAAGATTTGCTTGTATTTATTCTAAATTGTGTGGATATAGATTAGTGAAATCAAAGTATTCATGAAAGCTTAACTAAATACATAGGAAATGTGCTAGTTATACAAAATATTAAACTAGAATACTTCTCGCATTGTTAGCTTTTTGCTTTTCGTGACAGCCTTCAATGCTATGGAGTTTGATTATCTAACCATCTCAACACACTCCAGATCCAATCTAATCACATTTGATTATAATAATCATTGGAATCGCACTAACTAATCGCAAATGGACCATAGCATCTATTGTTTGAATCAAAACTAAAACCAAACACGAAACACACGAATGACTCTTGAAATCAATCATCGTGCCAAAACTCATAAAGAACACTCCACAACCTACTTCGAATAATCTTGCCTCAAAAATCCATTGAATCTATCCAAATAACAACTTTCGATCCATAGAATCCTTTATTGACCATGAAGGAAAGGAACGCAAGGTTTAAATGACAAGAAACGACTCGTATTGACTCAATAAGAATCAAGAAACATATTACAGTGGCGGAATGAAACTATGGATGCGTAACAAGAAAACAATGTGTGATCGATTAAAAAAAGTCAATCAACGTACCACGTCCAAGTAATAAGATTTGCTTGTATTTTATTCTAAATTGTGTAGATTTAGATTAGTGAAATCAGGGTATTCTCGGAAAGCTTAACTTAATACATAGGAAAGAGCTAGTTATATAAAAATATTAAACCAGAATACTTCTCGAATTGTTATCTTTTTGCTTTTCGTGACAGGCTCCATAGCTATGGAGTTTTGATTATCTAACCATCACAACACACTCCAGATCCAATCTAATATACATTTGATTATAACAATCATTGGAATCACACTAATTAATCACAAATGGACCATAGCATCTATTGTTTGAATCAAAACTAAACCAAACACAAAACCACACGAATGACTCTTGAAATCAATCCATCGTACCCGAAACTCATCAAGAACACTCCACGACCCACTTCGAAAAATGTTGCCACAAAAAATCAATTGAATCTGTTCAAATGACAACTTTGATACATGGAATCCTTTATTACCTTGAAGAAAAGGAACGCAAGTTTTAAATGAAAAGAAACGACTCGTATTGACTCAATAAGAATCAAGAAAAACCATTACAGTGGCGGAATGAAACTATGTATGGTAATAAGAAAACGCAATGTGTGATCGATTAAAAAGAAGTCAATCAACGTACCACGTCCAAGTAAATTAGATTTGCTTGTTTTTATTCTAAATTATGTAGATATTATAGTGAAATCAAGTATTCACGAAAGCTTAACTGAATACATAGGAAAGAGCTAGTTATACCAAAAATTAAAACTAGAAATACTTCTCCCATGTTAGCTTTTGCTTTTCGTGACAACCTCAATGCTATGGAGTTTTGATTATCTAACCATCTCAACACACTCCAGAACCAATCTAATCATATTTGATTATAATAATCATTGGAATCGCACTAATTAATCACAAATCGACCGTAGCATCTATTGTTTGAATCAAAACTAAAACCGAACACGAAACCCCACACGAATGACTCTTTAAATCAATCCATCAAACCCAAAACACATCAAGAACACTCCACAACTAACTTCGAATAATCTTGCCTAAAAAATCCATTGAATCTATCCAAATAACAACTTTCGATCCATGGAATCCTTTATTGACCATGAAGAAAAGGAACAGAAGTTTTAAATGACAAGAAACGACTCGTATTGACTCAATGAGAATCAAGTAACACATTACAGTGGCGGAATAAAACCATGCAAGCGTAACAAGAAAACACAATGTGTGATCGATTAAAAAGAAGTCAATCAACGTACCACGTCCAACTAAATAAGATTTGCTTATATTTTATTCTAAATTGTCTGGATATAGATTAGTGAAATCAAAGTATTGACGAAAACTTAACTAAATACATAAGAAATGAGCTAGTTATACAAAAATATTAAACTTGAATACTTCTCGCATTGGTAGTTTTTTGGTTTTTGTGGCAGCCTTCAATGCTATAGAGTTTTGATTATCTAAACATCTCAACACACTCAAGTTCCAATCTAATCACATTTGATTATAATAATCAATGGAATCACACTAATTAATAACAAATGGACCATAGCATCTATTGTTTGAATCAAAACTAAAACCTAACCTGAAACCACACGAATGACTCTTGAAATCAATCCATCCTACCCAAAACTCATCAAGAACACTCCACAACCAACTTCAAACAATCTTGCCTTAAAATTCCATTGAATCTATCCAAATAACAACTTTCGATCCATAGAATCCTTTATTTACCATGAAGGAAAGGAACATAAATTTTAAATGACAAGAAACGACTCGTATTGACTCAATAAGAATCAAGAAAAACACATTACAGTGGCCGAATGAAACTATGCATGCGTAACATGAAAACACAATGTGTGATCGATTAAAAAGAAGTCAATCAACGTACCACGTCCAAGTAAATAAGATTTGCTTGTATTTTATTCTCAATTGTGTAGATATAGATTAGTGAAATCAAAGTATTCACGAAAGCTTAACTAAATACATAGGAAATAAGCTAGTTATACAAAAATATTAAACTATAATACTTCACGTATTGGTAGCTTTTTGCTTTTCGTGACAGCCTTCAATGCTATGGAGTTTTGATTATCTAAGCATCTCAACACACTCCAGATCCAATCTAATCGCATTTGATTATAATAATCATCGGAATCGCACTAATTAATCCCAAATGGACCCTAGCATCTATTGTTTGAATCAAAACTAAAACCAAACACGAAACCACACGAATGACTCTTGAAATCAATCCATCCTACCCAAAACTCATGAAGAACACTCCACAACCAACATCAAACGATCTTGCATCAAAATTCCATTGAATCTATCCAAATAACAACTTTCGATTCATAGAATCCTTTATTGACCATGAAGGAAAGGAACACAAGTTTTAAATGACAAGAAACGACTCGTATTGACTCAATAAGAATCAAGAAACACATTACAGTGGCGGAATGAAACTATGCATGCGTAACAAGAAAAACACAATGTGTGATGTTAAAAGAAGTCAATCAACGTACCACGTCCAAGTAAATAAGATTTGCTTGTATTTTATTCTAAATTGTGTGGATATAGATTAGTAAAATCAAAGTATTCATGAAAGCTTAATTAAATACATAGGAAATAAGCTAGTTATACAAAAATATTAAACTAGAATACTTCTCGCATTGGTAGCTTTTTGCTTTTCGTGACAGCCTTCAATGCTACGGAGTTTTGATTATCTAACCATCTCAATACACTCCAGATCCAATCTAATCACATTTGATTATAATAATCATTGGAATCGCACTAATTAATCACAAATGGATCACAGCATCTATTGTTTGAATCAAAACTAAAACCGAACACGAAACCACACGAATGACTCTTGAAATCAATCCATCCTACTCAAAACACATCAAGAACACTCCACAACCAACTTCGAACAATCTTGCCTCAAAATTCCATTGAATCTATCCAAAATAACAACTTTCGATTCAGAATCCTTTATGACCATGAAGGAAAGGAACACAAGTTTTAAATGACAAGAAACGACTCGTATTGACTCAATAAGAATCAAGAAACACATTACAGTGGCAGAATGAAACTATGCATGCGTAACAAGAAAACACAATGTGTGATCGATTAAAAAGAAGTCAATCAACGTACCACGTCCAAGTAAATAAGATTTGCTTGTATTTTATTCTAAATTGTGTGGATATAGATTAGTGAAATCAAAGTATTCATGAAAGCTTAACTAAATACATAGGAAATGTGCTAGTTATACAAAAATATTAAACTAGAAAACTTCTCGCATTGTTAGCTTTTTGCTTTTCGTGACAGCCTTCAATGCTATGGAGTTTTGATTATCTAACCATCTCAACACACTCCAGATCCAGTCTAATCATATTTGATTATAATAATCATTGGAATCGCACTAACTAATCGCAAATGGACCATAGCATCTATTGTTTGAATCAAAACTAAAACCAAACACGAACCCAACGAATGACTATTGAAATCAATCCATCGTGCCCAAAACTCATAAAGAACACTCCACAACTACTTCGAATAATCTTGCCTTAAAAATCCATTGAATCTATCCAAATAACAACTTTCGATCCATGGAATCCTTTATTGACCATGAAGGAAAGGAACGCAAGTTTTAAATGACAAGAAACGACTCGTATTGACTCAATAAGAATCAAGAAACATATTACAGTGGCGGAATGAAACTATGGATGCGTAACAAGAAAACGCAATGTGTGATCGATTAAAAAAAGTCAATCAACGTACCACGTCCAAGTAATAAGATTTGCTTGTATTTTATTCTAAATTGTGTAGATATAGATTAGTGAAATCAGGGTATTCTCGAAAGCTTAACTTAATACATAGGAAATGAGCTAGTTAAATAAAAATATTAAACCAGAATACTTCTCGCATTGGTAGCTTTTTGCTTTTCGTGACAGCCTTCAATGCTATGGAGTTTTGATTATCTAACCATCTCAAGACACTCCAGATCCAATCTAATCACATTTGATTATAATAATCATTGGAATCGCACTAATTAATCACAAATGGACCATAGCATCTATTGTTTGAATCAAAACTAAAACCGAACACAAAACCACACGAGTGACTCTTGAAATCAATCCATCCTACTCAAAACTCATCAAGAACACTCCACAACCAACTTCGAACAATCTTGCCTCAAAATTCCATTGAATCTATCCAAATAACAACTTTCGATTCATAGAATCCTTTATTGACCATGAAGGAAAGGAACACAAGTTTTAAATGACAAGAAACGACTCGTATTGACTCAATAAGAATCAAGAAACAAATTACAGTGGCGGAATGAAACTATGCATGCGTAACAAGAAAACACAATGTGTGATCGATTAAAAAGAAGTCAATTAACGTACCACGTCCAAGTAAATAAGATTTGCTTGTATTTTATTCTAAATTATGTGGATATAGATTAGTGAAATCAAAGTATTCATGAAAGCTTAACTAAATACATAGGAAATGAGCTAGTTATACAAAAATATTAAACTAGAATACTTCTCGCATTGGTAGCTTTTTGCTTTTTGTGACAGCCTTCAATGCTATGGAGTTTTGATTATCTAACCATCTCAATACACTCCAGATCCAATCTAATCACATTTGATTATAATAATCATTGAAATCGCACTAATTAACCAAAATGGACCATAGCATCTATTGTTTGAATCAAAACTAAAACCGAACACGAAACCACACGAGTGACTCTTGAAATCAATCCATCCTACTCAAAACTCATCAAGAACACTCCACAACCAACTTCGAACAATCTTGCCTCAAAATTCCATTGAATCTATCCAAATAACAACTTTCGATCCATAGAATCCTTTATTGACCATGAAGGAAAGGAACACAAGTTTTTAATGACAAGAAACGACTCGTATTGACTCAATAAGAATCAATAAATACATTACAGTGGCGGAATGAAACTATGCATGCGTAACAAGAAAACACAATGTGTGATCGATTGAAAAGAAGTCAATCAACGTACCACGTCCAAGTAAATAAGATTTGCTTGTATTTTATTCTAAATTGTGTGGATATAGATTAGTGAAATCAAAGTATTCATGAAAGCTTAACTAAATACATAGGAAATGTGCTAGTTATACAAAAATATTAAACTAGAATACTTCTCGCATTGTTAGCTTTTTGCTTTTCGTGACAGCCTTCAATGCTATGGAGTTTTGATTATCTAACCATCTCAACACACTCCAGATCCAATCTAATCACATTTGATTATAATAATCATTGGAATCGCACTAACTAATCGCAAATGGACCATAGCATCTATTGTTTGAATCAAAACTAAACCAAACACGAAACCACACGAATGACTCTTGAAATCAATCCATCGTGCCCAAAACTCATAAAGAAAGAACACTCCACAACCTACTTCGAATAATCTTGCCTAAAAAATACATTGAATCTATCCAAATAACAACTTTCGATCCATAGAATCCTTTATTGACCATGAAGGAAAGGAACGCAAGTTTTAAATGACAAGAAACGACTCGTATTGACTCAATAAGAATCAAGAAACATATTACAGTGGCGGAATGAAACTATGGATGCGTAACAAGAAAACGCAATGTGTGATCGATTAAAAAAAGTCAATCAACGTACCACGTCCAAGTAATAAGATTTGCTTGTATTTTATTCTAAATTGTGTAGATTTAGATTAGTGAAATCAGGGTATTCTCGAAAACTTAACTTAATACATAGGAAATGATAGTTATATAAAATATTAAACCAGAATACTTCTCGAATGTTATCTTTTTGCCTTTTCGTGACAGCCTCCATAGCTATGGAGTTTTGAATATCTAACCATCACACACACTCCAGATCCAATCTAATATACATTTGATTATAACAATCATTGGAATCACACTAATAATCACAAATGGACCATAGCATCTATTGTTTGAATCAAAACTAAAACCAAACACAAACCACACGAATGACTCTTGAAATCAATCCATCGTACCCGAAACTCATCAAGAACACTCCACAACCCACTTCGAAAAAATGTTGCCACAAAAATCAATTGAATCTGTCAAAATGATAAGTTTTGATACAGGGAATCCTTTATTTACCTTGAAGAAAAGGAACGCAAGTTTTAAATGAAAAGAAACGACTCGTATTGACTCAATAAGAATCAAGAAACACTTACAGTGGCGGAATGAAACTATGCATGCATAACAAGAAAACGCAATGTGTGATGGATTAAAAAGAAGTCAATCAACGTACCACGTCCAAGTAAATTAGATTTGCTTGTATTTTATTCTAAATTATGTAGATATATTATTAGTGAAATCAAAGTATTCACGAAAGCTTAACTGAATACATAGGAAATGAGCTAGTTATAAAAAATATTAAACTAGAATACTTTTCACATTGTTATTTTTTGCTTTTCATGACAACCTCCAATGCTATGGAGTTTTGAGTATCTAACCATCTCAACACACTCCAGAACCAATCTAATCACATTTGATTATAATAATCATTGGAATCGCACTAATTAATCACAAATCGACCATAGCATCTATTGTTTGAATCAAAACTAAAACCAAACACGAAACCCCACACGAATGACTCTTTAAATCAATCCATCAAACCCAAAACACATCAAGAACACTCCACAACTAACTTCGAATAATCTTGCCTCAAAAATCCATTGAATCTATCCAAATAACAACTTTCGATCCATGGAATCCTTATTGACCATGAAGAAAAGGAACAGAAGTTTTAATGACAAGAAACGACTCGTATTGACTCAATAAGAATCAAGTAACACATTATAGTGGCGGAATAAAACCATGCAAGCGTAACAAGAAAAACACATGTGTGATCGATTAAAAAGAAGTCAATCAACGTACCACATCCAACTAAATACGATTTGCTTGTATTTTATTCTAAATTGTGTGGATATAGATTAGTGAAATCAAAGTATTCACGAAAGCTTAACTAAATACATAAGAAATGACCTAGTTATACAAAAATATTAAACTTGAATACTTCTCGCATTGGTAGTTTTGGTTTTTGTGGCAGCCTTCAATGCTATGGAGTTTTGATTATCTAAACATCTCAACACACTCAAGTTCCAATCTAATCACATTTGATTATAATAATCAATGGAATCGTACTAATTAAAACAAATGGACCATAATCTATTGTTTGAATCAAAACTAAAACCTAACATAAAACCACACGAATGACTCTTGAAATCAATCCATCTACCCAAACTCATCAAGAACACTCCACAACCAACTTCGAACAATCTTGCCTTAAAATTCCATTGAATCTATCCAAATAACAAATTTCGATCCATGGAATCCTTTATCGACCATGAAGGAAAGGAACACAAGTTTTTAATGACAAGAAACGACTCGTATTGACTCAATAAGAATCAATAAATACATTATAGTGGCGGAATGAAACTATGCATGCGTAACAAGAAAGCACAATGTGTGATCGATTGAAAAGAAGTCAATCAACGTACCACGTCCAAGTAAATAAGATTTGCTTGTATTTTATTCTAAATTGTGTGAATATAGATTAGTGAAATCAAAGTAGTATCATGAAAGCTTAACTAAATACATAGGAAATGAGCTAGTTATACAAAAATATTAAACTAGAATACTTCTCGCATTGTTAGCTTTTTGCTTTTCATGACAGCCTTCAATGCTATGGAGTTTTGATTATCTAACCATCTCAACACACTCCAGATCCAATCTAATCACATTTGATTATAATAATCATTAGAATCGCACTAATTAATCGCAAATGGACCATAGCATCTATTGTTTGAATCAAAACTAAAACCAAACACGAAACCACACGAATGACTCTTGAAATCAATCTATCCTACCCAAAACTCATCAAGAACACCCCACAACTAACTTCGAACAATCTTGCCTTAAAATTCCATTGAATCTATCCAAATAACAACTTTCGATCCATGGAATCCTTTATTAACCATGAAGGAAAGGAACACATGTGACATTCGGTAATTTTCTGTTACCAAACTCCGTTAGTTCCGTTAGGTCTTGCATACACGTGTCGTGAGCACACACTAGTTGTCATTGAACGTTGGTGACTTAATAACAATTATCTATGGTAAACAAATGATAACCTAGTGAATAATTTGATTATTAGTTGTGGTTATGTGATTCATGCATTTTAAGTTATTGTTTGTGAATTTTACTTGATAACGTGACAATGTGTAACTATGATTTCATATGTTTTGCTATTAGTTGAAAATGTATATGATTATTATTGTTGATTAGTAATGCTTGTATTTTGTAGTTAAAATTGTTAAAAGTTGCTAAAAAGATTAGTTTTTACAATTACAAAACATCAAGGGGATTTTTAGTCAAATGGTTACCATATTTAAACCACCAAAACCCAAACCCTAGCCCCCAAATCCCATTTCAGCCGTAACCTCTCTTCCCCACCATCATTCTTTGCGATTTCGATCAAGAACAAGCACGAACAATTCGATTTTGAGTGGTTCCAAGTGTTAGCAAGTGTTAATCATCATCCCTACACGTTTAAAGGTGAGTTTTATCAAGTTTTTCATGGTTTTTGATTCTTGAAGAACCCTAATTCGAAATTGGTGATGAAAAAGTGAAATTGATGATTGTTAGATGTTAATTTGATGTTGGTTAGATTGTATGAATGTTAGATTATGTTGATTATGCAAGAATTCCATGGTTTGATCACATTGTTCACACATTGCCTTAAGAGGAAACTTTTGTTCTTGGAATTCATGATTTGATGATTGTATGATGTTGGATACATTGCTTGGATGTTGGTTTATATGAATTGTGCAAGAAAAGTCATGAAATCTAGGGTTTGTTCATACCTTACTATAAGTGGAAACTTTTATGCATGATGATGGGAATTTTGATAAATTAGTGATGATTATCATGTTAGAATGAATGTTATGAACTTGATTAGGTATAAAATTGATGAAATATGAAGGAATTGGATGTTAGATTGCTTTTGGGTGTTACCTTCTAAAAAGGGAAACTTATTTTGAAGATCATTGGATATGATGATGTGAGCATGTTTATGGTGTTAGGAGCATGTTAGAATGCTTATGGATGATGTCTAATGTGGTGGAATGTGTTACTTGGGTTGTATGGATGCTTGATTGATCATTTAAAGAATGTAGGTTCTTGGTGATTATACATGATGATGAATTATGGCTAGTGATTAGGAAATCATGTTTGGGATTGGAATGATCATTATTGTTTTGTTAGTTGGAATGAATCTTGTTGATTTATGTTATTATGATTGTCATACACGCGTGCGAATCTGAGGCCCCTACTTAGTAGGATTGGCAGGGTTTAGGGTGTGAAGTCGTGAGTGGCTTCACATGGCATGTTGTGCATGATTAGACTTCATGAATGAATTATTAGTTGTGATATATTTATGATTGTGTTGAGCATGTTGATTGTTTGAGATTCGCATAAGTTGTATGATGATCTAGGTTGAACTTGGGTTGATGATGTGATATGCGTGAATACTTTGTTTGATAATCATGTATGATAAGTTGATACATTTGATTAAACGAGATTTCAATTAATATGTCATCAACGGGTCAAACGGGTCAACTAGGTTAGAGGAGTCTTGTTTTCCAAAGCCTTGGGTCAATGTGTTTATTGAGCACTTAGGGTTGTTAAGTTTTCTGTGCACACGTACTTATGTACTTGCGTGTTCTAGGTAACCTTTGACGGGTTGTCTTTTCATCCATCATCAGTTCTCTCTTGTCATTATCCTTGCACATCAGGTGAGTTCATGCCCCACTTTTAAACACTCTCTTTTGGGGGAGGTAGCATACTTGTTCTCAAACGCTATATTATTATTATAAGTTGTGTATGTTTTAACATGGTGTATAATACCTTGAAAGTCCTCACACTTTCGGATCGTTAATAATGGTAACTAGCGGGAAATCTTGGGTAGTACTACTGGGTTTGACAAGCCCCACCTGTGCGACTCGAGGTCAAACGGGTGCAATATTGTCCTAAACACAAACATCGTTGCGACCTGGTAAGTCGTGACGGGAGGCAACAAACGCAACACAGTCAGCTTCGATCGCGAAATCACTATGGTTATTACTTATGAATATATACTAGCTATCTATTTCAATGCACTTCTTATGTGATGCAAATTATTATTGTTTATGTTAAATGCAAACTCTTGAACTCACCAACCATTGTGTTGACATTTTTAGTATGCTATTCTCAGGTCGTTAATTCAGTTTGCCATTAGGAGCACAACACGGGTCCAGCATGCATTCTAAGACTTCATCTTAAGTCATGACATTTGAATTTTATTTATGAGATTTGAATAATGGGTTGGCGCGTGTTTTGCCAATTTTACATTTACATACTTTGGGTTTGTCTTATTTACAAAACGCTTCCGCATGGTTTTAAAACTTGAACTTTGATTGGTTTATTTTTAAATATGGCATATAGTGTCGTTCTGCGTAACTAGTGACTGTGATCCTGGTTTGTTCACATGCCTCGCGGTAAAACTCCGCACGTGGATTTTGAGGGTGTGACAACACAAGTTTTAAATGACAAGAAACGACTCGTATTTACTCAATAAGAATCAAGAAACACATTATAGTGGTGGAATGAAACTATGCATGCGTAACAAGAAAACACAATGTGTGATCGATTAAAAAGAAGTCAATCAACGTACCATGTCTAAGTAAATAAGATTTGCTTATATTTTATTCTAAATTGTGTGGATGTAGATTAGTGAAATCAAAGTATTCACGAAAGCTTAACTAAATACATAGGAAATGAGCTAGTTATACAAAAATATTAAACTAGAATACTTCACGCATTGGTAGCTTTTTGCTTTTCGTGACAGCCTTCAATGCTATGGAGTTTTGATTATCTAAGCATCTCAACACACTCCAGATCCAATCTAATCGCATTTGATTATAATAATCATCGGAATCGCACTAATTAATCATAAATGGACAATAGCATCTATTGTTTGAATCAAAACTAAAACCAAACACGAAACCACACGAATGACTCTTGAAATCAATCCATCCTACCCAAAACTCATGAAGAACACTCCACAACCAACTTCAAACGATCTTGCCTCAAAATTCCATTGAATCTATCCAAATAACAACTTTCGATTCATAGAATCCTTTATTGACCATGAAGGAAAGGAACACAAGTTTTAAATGACAAGAAACGACTCGTATTGACTCAATAAGAATCAAGAAACACATTACAGTGGCGGAATGAAACTATGCATGCTTAACAAGAAAACGCAATGTGTGATCGATTAAAAAGAAATCAATCAACGTACCACGTCCAAGTAAATACGATTTGCTTGTATTTTATTCTAAATTGTGTGGATATAGATTAGTAAAATCAAAGTATTCATGAAAGCTTAACTAAATACATAGGAAATGAGCTAGTTATACAAAAATATTAAACTAGAATACTTCTCGCATTGGTAGCTTTTTGCTTTTCGTGACAGCCTTCAATGCTATGGAGTTTTGATTATCTAACCATCTCAATACACTCCAGATCCAATCTAATCACATTTGATTATAATAATCATTGGAATCGCACTAATTAATCACAAACGGACCATAGCATCTATTGTTTGAATCAAAACTAAAACCGAACACGAACCCCATGAATGACTCTTGAAATCAATCCATCATACTCAAAACTCATCAAGAACACTCCACAACCAACATTGAACAATCTTGCCTCAAAAATCCATTGAATTTGTCCAAATAACAACTTTCGATCCATGGAATCCTTTATTGACCATGAAGGAAAAAGAACAAAAGTTTTAAATGACAAGAAACGACTCGTATTGAGTCAATAAAAATAAAGAAACACATTACAGTGGCGGAATGAAACTATGCATGCGTAACAAAAAACGCAATGTGTGATCGACTAAAAAGAAGTCAATCAACGTACCACGTCCTTGTAAATAAGATTTGCTTGTATTTTATTCTAAATTGTATGGATATAGATTAGTGAAATCAAAGTATTCCTGAAAGCTTAACTAAATACATAGGAAATGAGCTAGTTATACAAAAATATTAAACTAGAATACATCTCGCACTGTTAGCTTTTTGCTTTTCGTGACAGCCTTCAATGCTATGGAGTTTTGATTATCTAACCATCTCAACACACTCCAGATCCAATCTAATCATATTTGATTATAATAATTATTGGAATCGCACTAACTAATCGCAAATGGACCATAGCATCTATTGTTTGAATCAAAACTAAAACCAAACACGAAACCACACGAATGACTCTTGAAATCAATCCATCGTGCCCAAAACTCATAAAGAACACTCCACAACCTACTTCGAATAATCTTGCCTCAAAAATCCATTGAATCTATCCAAATAACAACTTTCGATCCATAGAATCCTTTATTGACCATGAAGGAAAGGAACGCAAGTTTTAAATGACAAGAAAAACGACTCGTATTGACTCAATAAGAATCAAGAAACATATTACAGTGGCGGAATGAAACTATGGATGCGTAACAAGAAAACACAATGTGTGATCGATTAAAAAAAGTCAATCAACGTACCACGTCCAAGTAATAAGATTTGCTTGTATTTTATTCTAAATTGTGTAGATATAGATTAGTGAAATCAGGGTATTCTCGAAAGCTTAACTTAATACATAGGAAATGAGCTAGTTATATAAAAATATTAAACCAGAATACTTCTCGCATTGTTATCTTTTTGCTTTTCGTGACAGCCTCCATAGCTATGGAGTTTTGATTATCTAACCATCACAACACACTCCAGATCCAATCTAATATACATTTGATTATAACAATCATTGGAATCACACTAATTAATCACAAATGGACCATAGCATCTATTGTTTGAATCAAAACTAAAACCAAACACAAAACCACACGAATGACTCTTGAAATCAATCCATCGTACCCGAAACTCATCAAGAACACTCCACAACCCACTTCGAAAAATGTTGCCACAAAAATCAATTGAATCTGTCCAAATGACAACTTTTGATACATGGAATCCTTTATTTACCTTGAAGAAAAGGAACGCAAGTTTTAAATGAAAAGAAACGACTCGTATTGACTCAATAAGAATCAAGAAACACATTACAGTGGCGGAATGAAACTATGCATGCGTAACAAGAAAACGCAATGTGTGATGGATTAAAAAGAAGTCAATCAACGTACCACGTCCAAGTAAATTAGATTTGCTTGTATTTTATTCTAAATTATGTAGATATATATTAGTGAAATCAAAGTATTCACGAAAGCTTAACTGAATACATAGGAAATGAGCTAGTTATACTAAAATATTAAACTAGAATACTTCTCACATTGTTAGTTTTTTGCTTTTCGTGACAACCTCCAATGCTATGGAGTTTTGATTATCTAACCATCTCAACACACTCCAGAACCAATCTAATCAGATTTGATTATAATAATCATTGGAATCGCACTAATTAATCACAAATCGACCATAGCATCTATTGTTTGAATCAAAACTAAAACCAAACACAAAACCCCACACGAATGACTCTTTAAATCAATCCATCAAACCCAAAACACATCAAGAACACTCCACAACTAACTTCGAATAATCTTGCCTCAAAAATCCATTGAATCTATCCAAATAACAACTTTTGATCCATGGAATCCTTTATTGACCATGAAGAAAAGGAACAGAAGTTTTAAATGACAAGAAACGACTCGTATTGACTCAATAAGAATCAAGTAACACATTATAGTGGCGGAATAAAACCATGCAAGCGTAACAAGAAAACACAATGTGTGATCGATTAAAAAGAAGTCAATCAACGTACCACATCCAACTAAATAAGATTTGCTTGTATTTTATTCTAAATTGTCTGGATATAGATTAGTAAAATCAAAGTATTCATGAAAGCTTAACTAAATACATAGGAAATGAGCTAGTTATACAAAAATATTAAACTAGAATACTTCTCGCATTGGTAGTTTTTGCTTTTCTTGACAGCCTTCAATGCTCTTGAGTTTTGATTATCTAACCATCTCAATACACTCCAGATCCAATCTAATCACATTTGATTATAATAATCATTGGAATCGCACTAATTAATCACAAATGAACCATAGCATCTATTGTTTGAATCAAAACTAAAACCGAACACAAAACACACGAATGACTCTTGAAATCAATCCATCCTACCCAAAATTCATGAAGAACACTCTACAACCAACTTCAAACAATCTTGCCTCAAAATTCCATTGAATCTATCCAAATAACAACTTTCGATTCATAGAATCCTTTATTGACCATGAAGGAAAGGAACACAAGTTTTAAATGACAAGAAACGCTCGTATTGACTCAATAAGAATCAAGAAACCATTACAGTGGCGGAATGAAACTATGCATGCTTAACAAGAAAACGCAATGTGTGATCGATTAAAAAGAAATCAATCAACGTACCACGTCCAAGTAAATAAGATTTGCTTGTATTTTATTCTAAATTGTGTGGATATAGATTAGTAAAATCAAAGTATTCATGAAAGCTTAACTAAATACATAGGAAATGAGCTAGTTATACAAAAATATTAAACTAGAATACTTCTCGCATTGGTAGTTTTTGCTTTTCTTGACAGCCTTCAATGCTCTTGAGTTTTGATTATCTAACCATCTCAATACACTCCAGATCCAATCTAATCACATTTGATTATAATAATCATTGGAATCGCACTAATTAATCACAAATGAACCATAGCATCTATTGTTTGAATCAAAACTAAAACCGAAACAAAACCACACGAATGACTCTTGAAATCAATCCATCCTACCCAAAATTCATGAAGAACACTCTACAACCAACTTCAAACAATCTTGCCTCAAAATTCCATTGAATCTATCCAAATAACAACTTTCGATTCATAGAATCCTTTATTGACCATGAAGGAAAGGAACACAAGTTTTAAATGACAAGAAACGACTCGTATTGACTCAATAAGAATCAAGAAACACATTACAGTGGCGGAATAAAACTATGCATGCGTAACAAGAAAACACAATGTGTGATCGATTAAAAAGAAGTCAATCAACGTACCACGTCCAAGTAAATACGATTTGCTTGTATTTTATTCTAAATTGTGTGGATATAGATTAGTAAAATCAAAGTATTCATGAAAGCTTAACTAAATACATAGGAAATGAGCTAGTTATACAAAAATATTAAACTAGAATACTTCTCGCATTGGTAGCTTTTTGCTTTTCGTAACAGCCTTCAATGCTATGGAGTTTTGATTATCTAACCATCTCAATACACTCCAGATCCAATCTAATCACATTTGATTATAATAATCATTGGAATCGCACTAATTAATCACAAATGGGCCATAGCATCTATTGTTTGAATCAAAACTAAAACCGAACACAAAACCACACGAGTGACTCTTGAAATCAATCCATCCTACTCAAAACTCATCAAGAACACTCCACAACCAACTTCGAACAATCTTGCCTCAAAATTCCATTGAATCTATCCAAATAACAACTTTCGATTCATAGAATCCTTTATTGACCATGAAGGAAAGGAACACAAGTTTTAAATGACAAGAAACGACTCGTATTGACTCAATAAGAATCAAGAAACAAATTACAGTGGCGGAATGAAACTATGCATGCGTAACAAGAAAACACAATGTGTGATCGATTAAAAAGAAGTCAATTAACGTACCACGTCCAAGTAAATAAGATTTTCTTGTATTTTATTCTAAATTATGTGGATATAGATTAGTGAAATCAAAGTATTCATGAAAGCTTAACTAAATACATACGAAATGAGCTAGTTATACAAAAATATTAAACTAGAATACTTCTCGCATTGGTAGCTTTTTGCTTTTCGTGACAGCCTTCAATGCTATGGAGTTTTGATTATCTAACCATCTCAATACACTCCAGATCCAATCTAATCACATTTGATTATAATAATCATTGAAATCGCACTAATTAACCACAAATGGACCATAGCATCTATTGTTTGAATCAAAACTAAAACCGAACACGAAACCACACGAGTGACTCTTGAAATCAATCCATCCTACTCAAAACTCATCAAGAACACTCCACAACCAACTTCGAACAATCTTGCCTCAAAATTCCATTGAATCTATCCAAATAACAACTTTCGATCCATAGAATCCTTTATTGACCATGAAGGAAAGGAACACAAGTTTTTAATGACAAGAAACGACTCGTATTGACTCAATAAGAATCAATAAATACATTACAGTGGCGGAATGAAACTATGCATGCGTAACAAGAAAACACAATGTGTGATCGATTGAAAAGAAGTCAATCAACGTACCACGTCCAAGTAAATAAAATTTCTTGTATTTTATTCTAAATTGTGTGGATATAGATTAGTGAAATCAAAGTATTCATGAAAGCTTAACTAAATACATAGGAAATGTGCTAGTTATACAAAAATATTAAACTAGAATACTTCTCGCATTGTTAGCTTTTTGCGTTTCGTGACAGCCTTCAATGCTATGGAGTTTTGATTATCTAACCATCTCAACACACTCCAGATCCAATCTAATCATATTTGATTATAATAATCATTGGAATCGCACTAACTAATCGCAAATGGACCATAGCATCTATTGTTTGAATCAAAACTAAAACCAAACACGAAACCACACGAATGACTCTTGAAATCAATCCATCGTGCCCAAAACTCATAAAGAACACTCCACAACCTACTTCGAATAATCTTGCCTCAAAAATCCATTGAATCTATCCAAATAACAACTTTCGATCCATGGAATCCTTTATTGACCATGAAGGAAAGGAACGCAAGTTTTAAATGACAAGAAACGACTCGTATTGACTCAATAAGAATCAAGAAACATATTACAGTGGCGGAATGAAACTATGGATGCGTAACAAGAAAACGCAATGTGTGATCGATTAAAAAAAGTCAATCAACGTACCACGTCCAAGTAATAAGATTTGCTTGTATTTTATTCTAAATTGTGTAGATATAGATTAGTGAAATCAGGGTATTCTCGAAAGCTTAACTTATTACATAGGAAATGAGCTAGTTATATAAAAATATTAAACCAGAATACTTCTCGAATTGTTATCTTTTTGCTTTTCGTGACAGCCTCCATAGCTATGGAGTTTTGATTATCTAACCATCACAACACACTCCAGATCCAATCTAATATACATTTGATTATAACAATCATTGGAATCACACTAATTAATCACAAATGGACCATAGCATCTATTGTTTGAATCAAAACTAAAACCAAACACAAAACCACACGAATGACTCTTGAAATCAATCCATCGTACCCGAAACTCATCAAGAACACTCCACAACCCACTTCGAAAAATGTTGCCACAAAAATCAATTGAATCTGTCAAAATGATAAGTTTTGATACATGGAATCCTTTATTTACCTTGAAGAAAAGGAACGCAAGTTTTAAATGAAAAGAAACGACTCGTATTGACTCAATAAGAATCAAGAAACACATTACAGTGGCGGAATGAAACTATGCATGCATAACAAGAAAACGCAATGTGTGATGGATTAAAAAGAAGTCAATCAACGTACCACGTCCAAGTAAATTAGATTTGCTTGTATTTTATTCTAAATTATGTAGATATATATTAGTGAAATCAAAGTATTCACGAAAGCTTAACTGAATACATAGGAAATGAGCTAGTTATACTAAAATATTAAACTAGAATACTTCTCACATTGTTAGTTTTTTGCTTTTCATGACAACCTCCAATGCTATGGAGTTTTGAGTATCTAACCATCTCAACACACTCCAGAACCAATCTAATCACATTTGATTATAATAATCATTGGAATCGCACTAATTAATCACAAATCGACCATAGCATCTATTGTTTGAATCAAAACTAAAACCAAACACGAAACCCCACACGAATGACTCTTTAAATCAATCCATCAAACCCAAAACACATCAAGAACACTCCACAACTAACTTCGAATAATCTTGCCTCAAAAATCCATTGAATCTATCCAAATAACAACTTTCGATCCATGGAATCCTTTATTGACCATGAAGAAAAGGAACAGAAGTTTTAAATGACAAGAAACGACTCGTATTGACTCAATAAGAATCAAGTAACACATTATAGTGGCGGAATAAAACCATGCAAGCGTAACAAGAAAACACAATGTGTGATCGATTAAAAAGAAGTCAATCAACGTACCACATCCAACTAAATACGATTTGCTTGTATTTTATTCTAAATTGTGTGGATATAGATTAGTGAAATCAAAGTATTCACGAAAGCTTAACTAAATACATAAGAAATGACCTAGTTATACAAAAATATTAAACTTGAATACTTCTCGCATTGGTAGTTTTTTGGTTTTTGTGGCAGCTTTCAATGCTATGGAGTTTTGATTATCTAAACATCTCAACACACTCAAGTTCCAATCTAATCACATTTGATTATAATAATCAATGGAATCGTACTAATTAATAACAAATGGACCATAATCTATTGTTTGAATCAAAACTAAAACCTAACATAAAACCACACGAATGACTCTTGAAATCAATCCATCCTACCCAAAACTCATCAAGAACACTCCACAACCAACTTCGAACAATCTTGCCTTAAAATTCCATTGAATCTATCCAAATAACAAATTTCGATCCATGGAATCCTTTATCGACCATGAAGGAAAGGAACACAAGTTTTTAATGACAAGAAACGACTCGTATTGACTCAATAAGAATCAATAAATACATTATAGTGGCGGAATGAAACTATGCATGCGTAACAAGAAAGCACAATGTGTGATCGATTGAAAAGAAGTCAATCAACGTACCACGTCCAAGTAAATAAGATTTGCTTGTATTTTATTCTAAATTGTGTGAATATAGATTAGTGAAATCAAAGTATTCATGAAAGCTTAACTAAATACATAGGAAATGAGCTAGTTATACAAAAATATTAAACTAGAATACTTCTCGCATTGTTAGCTTTTTGCTTTTCATGACAGCCTTCAATGCTATGGAGTTTTGATTATCTAACCATCTCAACACACTCCAGATCCAATCTAATCACATTTGATTATAATAATCATTAGAATCGCACTAATTAATCGCAAATGGACCATAGCATCTATTGTTTGAATCAAAACTAAAACCAAACACGAAACCACACGAATGACTCTTGAAATCAATCTATCCTACCCAAAACTCATCAAGAACACCCCACAACTAACTTCGAACAATCTTGCCTTAAAATTCCATTGAATCTATCCAAATAACAACTTTCGATCCATGGAATCCTTTATTAACCATGAAGGAAAGGAACACATGTGACATTCGGTAATTTTCTGTTACCAAACTCCGTTAGTTCCGTTAGGTCTTGCATACACGTGTCGTGAGCACACACTAGTTGTCATTGAACGTTGGTGACTTAATAACAATTATCTATGGTAAACAAATGATAACCTAGTGAATAATTTGATTATTAGTTGTGGTTATGTGATTCATGCATTTTAAGTTATTGTTTGTGAATTTTACTTGATAACGTGACAATGTGTAACTATGATTTCATATGTTTTGCTATTAGTTGAAAATGTATATGATTATTATTGTTGATTAGTAATGCTTGTATTTTGTAGTTAAAATTGTTAAAAGTTGCTAAAAAGATTAGTTTTTACAATTTACAAAACATCAAGGGGATTTTTAGTCAAATGGTTACCATATTTAAACCACCAAAACCCAAACCCTAGCCCCCTAATCCCATTTCAGCCGTAACCTCTCTTCCCCACCATCATTCTTTGTGATTTTGATCAAGAACAAGCAAGAACAATTCGATTTTGAGTGGTTCCAAGTGTTAGCAAGTGTTAATCATCATCCCTACACGTTTAAAGGTGAGTTTTATCAAGTTTTTCATGGTTTTTGATTCTTGAAGAACCCTAATTCGAAATTGGTGATGAAAAAGTGAAATTGATGATTGTTAGATGTTAATTTGATGTTGGTTAGATTGTATGAATGTTAGATTATGTTGATTATGCAAGAATTCCATGGTTTGATCACATTGTTCACACATTGCCTTAAGAGGAAACTTTTTGTCTTGGAATTCATGATTTGATGATTGTATGATGTTGGATACATTGCTTGGATGTTGGTTTATATGAATTGTGCAAGAAAAGTCATGAAATCTAGGGTTTGTTCATACCTTACTATAAGTGGAAACTTTTATGCATGATGATTGGGAATTTTGATAAATTAGTGATGATTATCATGTTAGAATGAATGTTATGAACTTGATTAGGTATAAAATTGATGAAACTATGAAGGAATTGGATGTTAGATTGCTTTTGGGTGTTACCTTCTAAAAAGGGAAACTTTATTTTGAAGATCATTGGATATGATGATGTGAGCATGTTTATGGTGTTAGGAGCATGTTAGAATGCTTATGGATGATGTCTAATGTGGTGGAATGTGTTACTTGGGTTGTATGGATGCTTGATTGATCATTTAAAGAATGTAGGTTCTTGGTGATTATACATGATGATGAATTATGGCTAGTGATTAGGAAATCATGTTTGGGATTGGAATTGATCATTATTGTGTTTGTTAGTTGGAATGAATCTTGTTGATTTATGTTATTATGATTGTCATACACGCGTGCGAATCTGAGGCCCCTACTTAGTAGGATTGGCAGGGTTTAGGGTGTGAAGTCGTGAGTGGCTTCACATGGCATGTTGTGCATGATTAGACTTCATGAATGAATTATTAGTTGTGATATATTTATGATTGTGTTGAGCATGTTGATTGTTTGAGATTCGCATAAGTTGTATGATGATCTAGGTTGAACTTGGGTTGATGATGTGATATGCGTGAATACTTTGTTTGATAATCATGTATGATAAGTTGATACATTTGATTAAACAAGATTTCAATTAATATGTCATCAACGGGTCAAACGGGTCAACTAGGTTAGAGGAGTCTTGTTTTCCAAAGCCTTGGGTCAATGTGTTTATTGAGCACTTAGGGTTGTTAAGTTTTCTGTGCACACGTACTTATGTACTTGCGTGTTCTAGGTAACCTTTGACGGGTTGTCTTTTCATCCATCATCAGTTCTCTCTTGTCATTATCCTTGCACATCAGGTGAGTTCATGCCCCACTTTTAAACACTCTCTTTTGGGGGAGGTAGCATACTTGTTCTCAAACGCTATATTATTATTATAAGTTGTGTATGTTTTAACATGGTGTATAATACCTTGAAAGTCCTCACACTTTCGGATCGTTAATAATGGTAACTAGCGGGAAATCTTGGGTAGTACTACTGGGTTTGACAAGCCCCACCTGTGCGACTCGAGGTCAAACGGGTGCAATATTGTCCTAAACACAAACATCGTTGCGACCTTGTAAGTCGTGACGGGAGGCAACAAACGCAACACAGTCAGCTTCGATCGCGAAATCACTATGGTTATTACTTATGAATATAGACTAGCTATCTATTTCAATGCACTTCTTATGTGATGCAAATTATTATTGTTTATGTTAAATGCAAACTCTTGAACTCACCAACCATTATGTTGACATTTTTAGTATGCTATTCTTAGGTCGTTAATTCAGTTTGCCATTAGGAGCACAACACGGGTCCAGCATGCATTCTAAGACTTCATCTTAAGTCATGACATTTGAATTTTATTTATGAGATTTGAATAATGGGTTGGCGCGTGTTTTGCCAAATTTTACATTTACATACTTTGGGTTTGTCTTATTTACAAAACGCTTCCGCATGGTTTTAAAACTTGAACTTTGATTGGTTTATTTTTAAATATGGCATATAGTGTCGTTCTGAGTAACTAGTGACTGTGATCCTGGTTTGTTCACACGCCTCGCGGTAAAACTCCGCACGTGGATTTTGAGCGTGTGACAGATTGGTATCAGAGCCATTGGTTATAGGGAACTAGGTTGCATACACACTAGTCTATAACCGTACACAGTTAGTTAGTCACTCTTTGCTTATTCTCTTACTGTATACCCATTGGCTTACGCATCACGTGCACTGCAGCATGGCATCATCATCACGGGTTTTGGGTAAAAGACCTGCGCGTTCTGAATCCCCTCCTTCTCCTCCTGTACCTCATCGAGAACCCAATTGGCCGCGGTATCCTTACCCTTCTAGAGAGATAGATTTGGACCAGCCATTTGTGCCACCCGAGCTTGATCCTCCTCGAGATTGGAGATACTATGCTACCTATGTGAACCGTATGGTTTACAGGGAGCGGGTCCCAGGCCCTGCTACTACTGGACCCAGGACCAGGTCAGCTACTGCCTCTACGACACCTGCTCTTCCCTCACTTGACGTTCCTCTTGAGCAGGCTGTGGCAGCTTTAGTTGCGACTCTTGACACTGAGCGTCGGCGTATCAGAGTACTCACTGACGAGAACTCCACTTTAGCATATGAAGTGCGCCAGCTACGCCTACTAGTGGAGACACTCCAGGATCGACTCTCGATGGCTATTACTGGACATCATACCCTGACTGGTACTGTGATGCAGCTTGTGGAGCGTATGGACGAGCAGGAGCTTCATAATGTAGGTGTGGAGGATAGGTTGACCGGATTGGAGGCACAGTTTGCAGCACTACAGATTGTGGACCATCCTGCACCAGGAGAAGATGTTGATGAAGACCCGAGGAAGAGCCCGAAGAAGCCCCAGACGGCAGAGATAGTGATGGATCAGATTTGTTTGATTGATTCTTTTCTATTTATATGATCTAGACTGCATAGCGTTTTTTTTTTAAAACCTATGTGGGAAGGGTTGTTTCCCACACAACTGAAAACTTGAAATTTTGACATTGATTGGATATTTTGTGAGTTACTTACAATTTATTTATGATAAGTTATTATTTGGTTATAAATGTTGTGGTTGTGGCAATACATTATTTCTTATTATTTACCATACTTCAATGAGATTAATATGTTGGATGTTACTCATTATTGTGTTTGTAAATGTAAAGTGAAATATGGACGGCCGAGGCAGTGGACGTGGACGTGGCCGTGGGCGTGGCGGAGGACGTGGCGCCGGCACCGTGAACATGACCCCAGCTGAATTAGCTGCTCTGATTAATCAGCATGTGCAGGCGGCATTGAACACTCAACCCGCTCAGTTTGGAGGTAAACGGTGACTTTAGTCATCGATTACGCAAATATTCCGTTAAGTGATAAATTCATTCGGTTCGATTTAAATACTCTGTCATGCGAATACAGGACCACCTGGGTGTACTTACAAGGCATTTATGGATTGCAAGCCCCATACCTACAGTGTATCTGAGGGAGCTGTAGGGCTCGTGAGGTGGTTCGAGAAGACTGAATCAGTCTTCGCCAAATGCAACTGTCCAGCGGTGGACCAGGTGAAATTCGCCACGGGGACACTTGAGGGTGCAGCACTCACGTGGTGGAATGCGCACGTGCAGATGCTTGGTCAGGCGATGGCAAACGCGCTGCCATGGGATGAATTCAAAATGATGATGACAGAGGAATACTGCCCTCGTAATGAAGTTCAGAAGCTAGAAGCCGAGTTTTGGCAATTAAAGATGGAAGGATCTGAAATTGAAGCTTACACTACTAGGTCTCATGAGCTGGCTACACTCTGTCCTGGCATGGTTGACCCGCCGAGCCGACGAATTGAGCTCTACTTACGTGGGTTGGTGCCGGAAATTCAAAGTATGGTGACCGCTGCAAATCTTCCTACTATTCAACAGGTCATTCGATTGGCTCATAAACTCACCGATCAGGCAGTGGAGCAAGGGAAGTTACCTAAGCGGGGTGCTGTGACAAGCATGCCCAACAATAAACGCAAGTGGGAAAGTAATGCCAGCAAGGGATCGACATCTGGTAGTCAACCTCAGCAACAACAGCCTCAACAACAACAGCAACAAAGGAGGTTTGATAACAACCGCAACTTCAATCAATCGTCTGCCCCAACTCAAGGACCAGGTGGTTATGCGGGGAAAAGCCCCAAATGCAACCGATGCAACTATCACCACACTAGCAGGTGTGATAGCTTTCGATGCCAGCGTTGTGGGAAGGTTGGACACGCGGCAAAGGATTGTCGTGGGGAGTTGATGAAGAAGCCCCAGCAGCCTCAGCAGCCTCAGCAGCCTCAGCAGCCTCAGCAGCCCCAGCAGCCTCAGCGGCCCCATGAAACGCCAAAGGGTTGCTTTGAATGTGGAAAAGAGGGGCATTACAAGAGAAATTGCCCTCAATTAAAAAGAAATGGTAATGGCAATGGAAATGGTGGTAATAACAATAATGGGGGCAGTGGTGACAATAATGGTGGCAACAATGGTGGAGCAAAAGGGAGAGCCTTTGTCATGGGATCAGGTGAGGCTCTAAACGATCCTACTACTGTTACTGGTAAATTTCCTATTAATGGTCGTTTTGCTTCTATACTGTTTGATACTGGAGCTGATAGGAGTTTTATTTCTACTAAATTCTGTAGTCTCCTAAGTGATATGCCTTCTGCGTTGGACCCTAAGTATACCGTAGAATTAGCTGATGGTAAGCAAATTTCCGTTACGCATATCCTTAAGGGTTGTAAGATAGAACTCGCTGGTCATACCTTTGATATCGATCTCATGCCTATTACACTTCGGAGTTTTGACGTGGTCGTAGGTATGGATTGGCTGTCTGAGAAGCAGGCAGAAGTCATATGCCATATGAAGGTTATTCGCATTCCTTTAAAAGAAGGAGAGATTCTCTCAGTTACGGGCGAGAAGAGTGGTGCAGTGATAGGCATAATATCTTTTATGAAAGCGCAGAAGTGGCTACGCAAGAGTCACTTAGCCATATTAGCCCTTGTGACCGATAAACAACAAGAAGAGAAGAAGATAGAGAATATCCTGGTAGTTCGCGACTTTCCAGAGGTGTTTCCAGAGGATCTGCCTGGACTACCACCTCATCGTCAGGTTGAATTTCAGATTGATTTGACTCCCGGAGCAGCTCCAATTGCGAGAGCACCTTATCGGTTAGCACCAAACGAACTGCAGGAACTATCTGCACAACTTCAGGAGCTATTGGATAAAGGATTTATTCGACCGAGCTCATCACCGTGGGGAGCACCTATACTTTTTGTTAAGAAGAAAGATGGTACCTTTCGTATGTGCATTGACTACAGAGAGTTGAACAAGGTCACAGTCAAGAACCGATACCCTTTGCCTCGTATTGATGACTTATTTGATCAACTTCAGGGATCAAGCTATTACTCAAAAATTGATTTGAGATCCGGTTATCATCAACTGAGAGTTCGAGAGGAAGACATCTCTAAAACCGCATTCCGTACTCGTTATGGTCATTATGAATTCTTGGTCATGCCCTTTGGGTTGACTAATGCACCAGCGGTATTCATGGATCTCATGAATCGTGTGTGCAAACCCTACCTCGATCAGTTTGTTATCGTGTTTATCGATGATATATTGATCTATTCTAAGACCAAGGAGGAGCATGAGGAGCATCTACGTCTAATTTTGGAATTGCTTAAGAAGGAACAGTTGTATGCCAAGTTTTCTAAGTGTGATTTCTGGATTCGTGAGGTGCAATTCTTGGGTCACATTGTTAACGAGAAAGGAATACATGTGGATCCTACAAAGATTGAGGCTATAAAGAACTGGTCGGTACCCAAGACGCCTAGTGAGATAAGGCAATTTCTTGGACTGGCAGGGTACTATCGACGTTTCATCGAGGGATTTTCAAAAATCGCTCAACCTCTCAAAGCCTTGACCTATAAAGGAACAACGTATAAATGGGGTGAGAGTCAAGAAGCCGCTTTTCAGTTGTTGAAACAGAAACTTTGTAGCGCGCCAATATTAGCATTACCAGAAGGAAGTGATGATTTTGTGGTTTACTGTGATGCTTCTATCCAAGGACTTGGTTGTGTCCTGATGCAACGTGGCAAGGTAATAGCCTATGCCTCGAGACAACTGAAGGTGCATGAAAAGAACTATACTACTCATGATTTGGAGTTAGGTGCAGTGATTTTTGCCTTGAAGATCTGGAGACATTACTTGTACGGTACCAAATGCACCATTTACACCGATCACAAGAGTCTTCAGCATATCTTTGAGCAGAAAGAGCTAAACATGAGGCAGCGATGCTGGGTGGAACTGTTAAACGATTACGATTGTGCTATCAAATATCACCCAGGAAAGGCGAATGTAGTCACTGATGCTTTGAGTAGGAAGGAGACTGCTAAGCCCCGGCGAGTGCGTGCTTTGCAGCTTACGATTAGCACTCATTTGCCTGAACAAATCAAGGAAGCTCAGACAGAAGCTTTGAAAACGGAAAACATTGGTTCAGAATCCTTACGTGGGATGGACAAACAGTTGGAAGTCAAATCCGACGGAATCCGGTATTTCATGGATAGACTTTGGGTACCCATGTATGGAGATTTGAGAGATTTAGTCATGGGTGAAGCACATAAGTCTAAATATTCCATACACCCTGGTTCTGACAAAATGTATCATGACCTGAAAGCGCACTATTGGTGGCCTAATATGAAGGCAGACGTAGCAACGTATGTGAGCAAGTGTCTAACCTGTTCCAAAGTTAAAGTGGAATATCAAAAGCCATCTGGGTTACTGCAACAACCTGAGATTCCTTTATGGAAGTGGGAACAGATCTCTATGGACTTTATTACTAAATTACCCAGAACTTCTAATGGTTGTGACACGATATGGGTGATCGTGGATCGACTGACTAAGTCAGCTCATTTCTTGGCGATCAAGGAGACGGACAAAATGGACAAATTAACCAGAATTTACCTGAAGGAGGTGGTCTCAAGACATGGCGTGCCGATCTCGATTATCTCTGATCGTGATGCTCGTTTTACGTCTCATTTCTGGCAGTCGTTACAGAAATCTCTGGGAACGCGGTTGGATATGAGTACTGCATATCATCCACAGACCGATGGACAAACCGAGCGTACTATTCAAACTTTGGAGGACATGTTACGTGCTTGCGTAATTGATTTTGGAAATAATTGGGAAGTTCATCTACCTTTGGTTGAATTCTCGTACAATAACAGTTACCATACTAGTATTCAGGCAGCACCATTGAGGCGTTGTATGGCCGAAAGTGTAGATCACCAGTTTGTTGGGCTGAAGTTGGTGATAGTCAGCTCACTGGCCCTGAATTGGTGCACGAGACTACCGAAAAGATTATGCAGATACGGAACCGTATGGCTGCAGCGCGAGACAGACAAAAGAGCTATGCAGACAAGCGACGGAAACCTTTGGAGTTTCAGGTCGGTGATAAAGTGTTGTTGAAGGTCTCACCATGGAAAGGCATCATACGATTTGGCAAAAGAGGCAAGCTTAACCCGAGATATGTTGGACCATTTGAGATTCTTGAAAGAATAGGTCCAGTGGCGTATCGGTTAGACCTGCCTGAGTCATTAAATGGCGTTCACAACGTATTTCACGTCTCAAATCTGAAAAAGTGCTTATCTGATGAGACTTTGGTTGTACCACTCGAGGAAGTACAAGTGGATGAGCAATTGCGTTTTGTTGAGGAGCCTGTTGAAGTAATGGACCGTGAGGTCAAAACTCTTAAGCAAAGCAAAATACCTATAGTCAAGGTTCGTTGGAACTCAAAACGTGGACCGGAATTCACGTGGGAACGCGAGGATCAGATGAAGCTCAAGTATCCTCATCTGTTCGAAACGACGGTCACAGCCGGGGAAGGTACTGATTAAATTTCGGGACGAAATTTCTTTCAACATGGGGATGATGTGACAACTCACTCGATTTCGTTATGCCAATGCAGTAAACCAATGATGTAACACAACCATGTAACGCAATTTTCGGGACGAAAATTCTTTCAACATGGGGATAATGTGACATTCGGTAATTTTCCGTTACCAAACTCCGTTAGTTCCGTTAGGTCTTGCATACACGTGTCGTGAGCACACACTAGTTGTCATTGAACGTTGGTGACTTAATAACAATTATCTATGGTAAACAAATGATAACCTAGTGAATAATTTGATTATTAGTTGTGGTTATGTGATTCATGCATTTTAAGTTATTGTTTGTGAATTTTACTTGATAACGTGACAATGTGTAACTATGATTTCATATGTTTTGCTATTAGTTGAAAATGTATATGATTATTATTGTTGATTAGTAATGCTTGTATTTTGTAGTTAAAATTGTTAAAAGTTGCTAAAAAGAATAGTTTTTACAATTTACAAAACATCAAGGGGATTTTTAGTCAAATGGTTACCATATTTAAACCACCAAAACCCAAACCCTAGCCCCCAAATCCCATTTCAGCCGTAACCTCTCTTCCCCACCATCATTCTTTGCGATTTCGATCAAGAACAAGCACGAACAATTCGATTTTGAGTGGTTCCAAGTGTTAGCAAGTGTTAATCATCATCCCTACACGTTTAAAGGTGAGTTTTATCAAGTTTTTCATGGTTTTTGATTCTTGAAGAACCCTAATTCGAAATTGGTGATGAAAAAGTGAAATTGATGATTGTTAGATGTTAATTTGATGTTGGTTAGATTGTATGAATGTTAGATTATGTTGATTATGCAAGAATTCCATGGTTTGATCACATTGTTCACACATTGCCTTAAGAGGAAACTTTTTGTTCTTGGAATTCATGATTTGATGATTGTATGATGTTGGATACATTGCTTGGATGTTGGTTTATATGAATTGTGCAAGAAAAGTCATGAAATCTAGGGTTTGTTCATACCTTACTATAAGTGGAAACTTTTATGCATGATGATTGGGAATTTTGATAAATTAGTGATGATTATCATGTTAGAATGAATGTTATGAACTTGATTAGGTATAAAATTGATGAAACTATGAAGGAATTGGATGTTAGATTGCTTTTGGGTGTTACCTTCTAAAAAGGGAAACTTTATTTTTGAAGATCATTGGATATGATGATGTGAGCATGTTTATGGTGTTAGGAGCATGTTAGAATGCTTATGGATGATGTCTAATGTGGTGGAATGTGTTACTTGGGTTGTATGGATGCTTGATTGATCATTTAAAGAATGTAGGTTCTTGGTGATTATACATGATGATGAATTATGGCTAGTGATTAGGAAATCATGTTTGGGATTGGAATTGATCATTATTGTGTTTGTTAGTTGGAATGAATCTTGTTGATTTATGTTATTATGATTGTCATACACGCATGCGAATCTGAGGCCCCTACTTAGTAGGATTGGCAGGGTTTAGGGTGTGAAGTCGTGAGTGGCTTCACATGGCATGTTGTGCATGATTAGACTTCATGAATGAATTATTAGTTGTGATATATTTATGATTGTGTTGAGCATGTTGATTGTTTGAGATTCGCATAAGTTGTATGATGATCTAGGTTGAACTTGGGTTGATGATGTGATATGCGTGAATACTTTGTTTGATAATCATGTATGATAAGTTGATACATTTGATTAAACGAGATTTCAATTAATATGTCATCAACGGGTCAAACGGGTCAACTAGGTTAGAGGAGTCTTGTTTTCCAAAGCCTTGGGTCAATGTGTTTATTGAGCACTTAGGGTTGTTAAGTTTTCTGTGCACACGTACTTATGTACTTGCGTGTTCTAGGTAACCTTTGACGGGTTGTCTTTTCATCCATCATCAGTTCTCTCTTGTCATTATCCTTGCACATCAGGTGAGTTCATGCCCCACTTTTAAACACTCTCTTTTGGGGGAGGTAGCATACTTGTTCTCAAACGCTATATTATTATTATAAGTTGTGTATGTTTTAACATGGTGTATAATACCTTGAAAGTCCTCACACTTTCGGATCGTTAATAATGGTAACTAGCGGGAAATCTTGGGTAGTACTACTGGGTTTGACAAGCCCCACCTGTGCGACTCGAGGTCAAACGGGTGCAATATTGTCCTAAACACAAACATCGTTGCGACCTGGTAAGTCGTGACGGGAGGCAACAAACGCAACACAGTCAGCTTCGATCGCGAAATCACTATGGTTATTACTTATGAATATATACTAGCTATCTATTTCAATGCACTTCTTATGTGATGCAAATTATTATTGTTTATGTTAAATGCAAACTCTTGAACTCACCAACCATTGTGTTGACATTTTTAGTATGCTATTCTCAGGTCGTTAATTCAGTTTGCCATTAGGAGCACAACACGGGTCCAGCATGCATTCTAAGACTTCATCTTAAGTCATGACATTTGAATTTTATTTATGAGATTTGAATAATGGGTTGGCGCGTGTTTTGCCAAATTTTACATTTACATACTTTGGGTTTGTCTTATTTACAAAACGCTTCCGCATGGTTTTAAAACTTGAACTTTGATTGGTTTATTTTTAAATATGGCATATAGTGTCGTTCTGCGTAACTAGTGACTGTGATCCTGGTTTGTTCACATGCCTCGCGGTAAAACTCCGCACGTGGATTTTGAGGGTGTGACAACACAAGTTTTAAATGACAAGAAACGACTCGTATTTACTCAATAAGAATCAAGAAACACATTATAGTGGTGGAATGAAACTATGCATGCGTAACAAGAAAACACAATGTGTGATCGATTAAAAAGAAGTCAATCAACGTACCACGTCCAAGTAAATAAGATTTGCTTGTATTTTATTCTAAATTGTGTGGATATAGATTAGTGAAATCAAAGTATTCACGAAAGCTTAACTAAATACATAGGAAATGAGCTAGTTATACAAAAATATTAAACTAGAATACTTCACGCATTGGTAGCTTTTTGCTTTTCGTGACAGCCTTCAATGCTATGGAGTTTTGATTATCTAAACATCTCAACACACTCCAGATCCAATCTAACCACATTTGATTATAATAATCATCGGAATCGCACTAATTAATCAGAAATGGATCATAGCATCTGTTGTTTGAATCAAAACTAAAACCAAACACGAAACCACACGAATGACTCTTGAAATCAATCCATCCTACCCAAAACTCATGAAGAACACTCCACAACCAACTTCCAACAATCTTGCCTCAAAATTCCATTGAATCTATCCAAATAACAACTTTCGATCCATAGAATCCTTTATTGACCATGAAGGAAAGGAACACAAGTTTTAAATGACAAGAAACGACTCGTATTCACTCAATAAGAATCAAGAAACACATTACAGTGGCGGAATGAAACTATGCATGCTTAACAAGAAAACACAATGTGTGATCGATTAAAAAGAAGTCAATCAACGTACCACGTCCAAGTAAATAAGATTTGCTTGTATTTTATTCTAAATTGTGTGGATATAGATTAGTGAAATCAAAGTATTCATGAAAGCTTAACTAAATACATAGGAAATGAGCTAGTTATACAAAAATATTAAACTAGAATACTTCTCGCATTGGTAGCTTTTTGCTTTTCGTGACAGCCTTCAATGCTATGGAGTTTTGATTATCTAACCATCTCAATACACTCCAGATCCAATCTAATCACATTTGATTATAATAATCATTGGAATCGCACTAATTAATCACAAACGGACCATAGCATCTATTGTTTGAATCAAAACTAAAACCGAACACGAACCCCATGAATGACTCTTGAAATCAATCCATCATACTCAAAACTCATCAAGAACACTCCACAACCAACATTGAACAATCTTGCCTCAAAAATCCATTGAATTTGTCCAAATAACAACTTTCGATCCATGGAATCCTTTATTGACCATGAAGGAAAAAGAACAAAAGTTTTAAATGACAAGAAACGACTCGTATTGAGTCAATAAAAATAAAGAAACACATTACAGTGGCGGAATGAAACTATGCATGCGTAACAAGAAAACGCAATGTGTGATCGACTAAAAAGAAGTCAATCAACGTACCACGTCCTTGTAAATAAGATTTGCTTGTATTTTATTCTAAATTGTATGGATATAGATTAGTGAAATCAAAGTATTCCTGAAAGCTTAACTAAATACATAGGAAATGAGCTAGTTATACAAAAATATTAAACTAGAATACATCTCGCACTGTTAGCTTTTTGCTTTTCGTGACAGCCTTCAATGCTATGGAGTTTTGATTATCTAACCATCTCAACACACTCCAGATCCAATCTAATCATATTTGATTATAATAATTATTGGAATCGCACTAACTAATCGCAAATGGACCATAGCATCTATTGTTTGAATCAAAACTAAAACCAAACACGAAACCACACGAATGACTCTTGAAATCAATCCATCGTGCCCAAAACTCATAAAGAACACTCCACAACCTACTTCGAATAATCTTGCCTCAAAAATCCATTGAATCTATCCAAATAACAACTTTCGATCCATAGAATCCTTTATTGACCATGAAGGAAAGGAACCAAGTTTTAAATGACAAGAAAACGACTCGTATTGACTCAATAAGAATCAAGAAAATATTACAGTGGCGGAATGAAACTATGGATGCGTAACAAGAAAACACAATGTGTGATCGATTAAAAAAAGTCAATCAACGTACCACGTCCAAGTAATAAGATTTGCTTGTATTTTATTCTAAATTGTGTAGATATAGATTAGTGAAATCAGGGTATTCTCGAAAGCTTAACTAATACATAGGAAATGAGCTAGTTATATAAAAATATTAAACCAGAATACTTCTCGCATTGTTATCTTTTTGCTTTTCGTGACAGCCTCCATAGCTATGGAGTTTTGATTATCTAACCATCACAACACACTCCAGATCCAATCTAATCACATTTGATTATAACAATCATTGGAATCACACTAATTAATCACAAATGGACCATAGCATCTATTGTTTGAATCAAAACTAAAACCAAACACAAAACCACACGAATGACTCTTGAAATCAATCCATCGTACCCAAACTCATCAAGAACACTCCACAACCCACTTCGAAAAATGTTGCCACAAAAATCAATTGAATCTGTCCAAATGACAACTTTTGATACATGGAATCCTTTATTACCTTGAAGAAAAGGAACGCAAGTTTTAAATGAAAAGAAACGACTCGTATTGACTCAATAAGAATCAAGAAACACATTACAGTGGCGGAATGAAACTATGCATGCGTAACAAGAAAACGCAATGTGTGATGGATTAAAAGAAGTCAATCAACGTACCACGTCCAAGTAAATTAGATTTGCTTGTATTTTATTCTAAATTATGTAGATATAGATTAGTGAAATCAAAGTATTCACGAAAGCTTAACTGAATACATAGGAAATGAGCTAGTTATACTAAAATATTAAACTAGAATACTTCTCACATTGTTAGTTTTTTGCTTTTCGTGACAACCTCCAATGCTATGGAGTTTTGATTATCTAACCATCTCAACACACTCCAGAACCAATCTAATCAGATTTGATTATAATAATCATTGGAATCGCACTAATTAATCACAAATCGACCATAGCATCTATTGTTTGAATCAAAACTAAAACCAAACACAAAACCCCACACGAATGACTCTTTAAATCAATCCATCAAACCCAAAACACATCAAGAACACTCCACAACTAACTTCGAATAATCTTGCCTCAAAAATCCATTGAATCTATCCAAATAACAACTTTTGATCCATGGAATCCTTTATTGACCATGAAGAAAAGGAACAGAAGTTTTAAATGACAAGAAACGACTCGTATTGACTCAATAAGAATCAAGTAACACATTATAGTGGCGGAATAAAACCATGCAAGCGTAACAAGAAAACACAATGTGTGATCGATTAAAAAGAAGTCAATCAACGTACCACATCCAACTAAATAAGATTTGCTTGTATTTTATTCTAAATTGTGGATATAGATTAGTAAAATCAAAGTATTCATGAAAGCTTAACTAAATACATAGGAAATGAGCTAGTTATACAAAAATATTAAACTAGAATACTTCTCGCATTGGTAGTTTTTGCTTTTCTTGACAGCCTTCAATGCTCTTGAGTTTTGATTATCTAACCATCTCAATACACTCCAGATCCAATCTAATCACATTTGATTATAATAATCATTGGAATCGCACTAATTAATCACAAATGACCATAGCATCTATTATTTGAATCAAAACTAAAACCGAACACAAAACCACACGAATGACTCTTGAAATCAATCCATCCTACCCAAAATTCATGAAGAACACTCTACAACCAACTTCAAACAATCTTGCCTCAAAATTCCATTGAATCTATCCAAATAACAACTTTCGATTCATAGAATCCTTTATTGACCATGAAGGAAAGGAACACAAGTTTTAAATGACAAGAAACGCTCGTATTGACTCAATAAGAATCAAGAAACACATTACAGTGGCGGAATGAAACTATGCATGCTTAACAAGAAAACGCAATGTGTGATCGATTAAAAAGAAATCAATCAACGTACCACGTCCAAGTAAATAAGATTTGCTTGTATTTTATTCTAAATTGTGTGGATATAGATTAGTAAAATCAAAGTATTCATGAAAGCTTAACTAAATACATAGGAAATGAGCTAGTTATACAAAAATATTAAACTAGAATACTTCTCGCATTGGTAGTTTTTGCTTTTCTTGACAGCCTTCAATGCTCTTGAGTTTTGATTATCTAACCATCTCAATACACTCCAGATCCAATCTAATCACATTTGATTATAATAATCATTGGAATCGCACTAATTAATCACAAATGAACCATAGCATCTATTGTTTGAATCAAAACTAAAACCGAACACAAAACCACACGAATGACTCTTGAAATCAATCCATCCTACCCAAAATTCATGAAGAACACTCTACAACCAACTTCAAACAATCTTGCCTCAAAATTCCATTGAATCTATCCAAATAACAACTTTCGATTCATAGAATCCTTTATTGACCATGAAGGAAAGGAACACAAGTTTTAAATGACAAGAAACGACTCGTATTGACTCAATAAGAATCAAGAAACACATTACAGTGGCGGAATAAAACTATGCATGCGTAACAAGAAAACACAATGTGTGATCGATTAAAAAGAAGTCAATCAACGTACCACGTCCAAGTAAATACGATTTGCTTGTATTTTATTCTAAATTGTGTGGATATAGATTAGTAAAATCAAAGTATTCATGAAAGCTTAACTAAATACATAGGAAATGAGCTAGTTATACAAAAATATTAAACTAGAATACTTCTCGCATTGGTAGCTTTTTGCTTTTCGTAACAGCCTTCAATGCTATGGAGTTTTGATTATCTAACCATCTCAATACACTCCAGATCCAATCTAATCACATTTGATTATAATAATCATTGGAATCGCACTAATTAATCACAAATGGGCCATAGCATCTATTGTTTGAATCAAAACTAAAACCGAACACGAACCCCATGAATGACTCTTGAAATCAATCCATCCTACTCAAAACTCATCAAGAACACTCCACAACAACTTGAACAATCTTGCCTCAAAATTCCATTGAATCTATCCAAATAACAACTTTCGATCCATAGAATCCTTTATTGACCATGAAGGAAAGGAACACAAGTTTTTAATGACAAGAAACGACTCGTATTGACTCAATAAGAATCAATAAATACATTATAGTGGCGGAATGAAACTATGCATGCGTAACAAGAAAACACAATGTGTGATCGATTGAAAAGAAGTCAATCAACGTACCACGTCTAAGTAAATAAGATTTGCTTGTATTTTATTCTAAATTGTGTGGATATAGATTAGTGAAATCAAAGTATTCATGAAAGCTTAACTAAATACATAGGAAATGAGCTAGTTATACAAAAATATTAAACTAGAATACTTCTCGCATTGTTAGCTTTTTGCTTTTCGTGACAGCCTTCAATGCTATGGAGTTTTGATTATCTAACCATCTCAACACACTCCAGATCCAATCTAATCACATTTGATTATAATAATCATTGGAATCGCACTAATTAATCGCAAATGTACCATAGCATCTATTGTTTGAATCAAAACTAAAACCAAACACGAAACCACACGAATGACTCTTGAAATCAATCCATCGTACCCGAAACTCATCAAGAACACTCCACAACCCACTTCGAAAAATCTTGCCTCAAAAATAAATTGAATCTGTCCAAATGACAACTTTTGATACATGAAATCCTTTATTTACCTTGAAGAAAAGGAACGCAAGTTTTAAATGAAAAGAAACGACTTGTATTGACTCAATAAGAATCAAGAAACACATTACAGTGGCGGAATGAAACTATGCATGCGTAACAAGAAAACGCAATATGTGATCGATTAAAAAGAAGTGAATCAACGTACCACGTCCAAGTAAATAAGATTTGCTTGTATTTTATTTTAAATTGTGTAGATATATATTAGTGAAATCAAAGTATTCACGAAAGCTTAACTGAATACATAGGAAATGAGCTAGTTATACTAAAATATTAAACTAGAATACTTCTCACATTGTTAGTTTTTTGCTTTTCGTGACAACCTCCAATGCTATGGAGTTTTGATTATCTAACCATCTCAACACACTCCAGAACCAATCTAATCAGATTTGATTATAATAATCATTGGAATCGCACTAATTAATCACAAATCGACCATAGCATCTATTGTTTGAATCAAAACTAAAACCAAACACAAAACCCCACACGAATGACTCTTAAATCAATCCATCAACCCAAAACACATCAAGAACACTCCACAACTAACTTCGAATAATCTTGCCTCAAAAATCCATTGAATCTATCCAAATAACAACTTTCGATCCATGAAATCCTTTATTGACCATGAAGAAAAGGAACAGAAGTTTTAAATGACAAGAAACGACTCGTATTGACTCAATAAGAATCAAGTAACACATTATAGTGGCGGAATAAAACCATGCAAGCGTAACAAGAAAACACAATGTGTGATCGATTAAAAAGAAGTCAATCAACGTACCACATCCAACTAAATAAGATTTGCTTGTATTTTATTCTAAATTGTCTGGATATAGATTAGGAAAATCAAAGTATTCATGAAAGCTTAACTAAATACATAGGAAATGAGCTAGTTATACAAAAATATTAAACTAGAATACTTCTCGCATTGGTAGTTTTTGCTTTTCTTGACAGCCTTCAATGCTTGAGTTTTGATTATCTAACCATCTCAATACACTCCAGATCCAATCTAATCACATTTGATTATAATAATCATTGGAATCGCACTAATTAATCACAAATGAACCATAGCATCTATTGTTTGAATCAAAACTAAAACCGAACACAAAACCACACGAATGACTCTTGAAATCAATCCATCCTACCCAAAATTCATGAAGAACACTCTACAACCAACTTCAAACAATCTTGCCTCAAAATTCCATTGAATCTATCCAAATAACAACTTTCGATTCATAGAATCCTTTATTGACCATGAAGGAAAGGAACACAAGTTTTAAATGACAAGAAACGCTCGTATTGACTCAATAAGAATCAAGAAACACATTACAGTGGCGGAATGAAACTATGCATGCTTAACAAGAAAACGCAATGTGTGATCGATTAAAAAGAAATCAATCAACGTACCACGTCCAAGTAAAAAAGATTTGCTTGTATTTTATTCTAAATTGTGTGGATATAGATTAGTAAAATCAAAGTATTCTTGAAAGCTTAACTAAATACATAGGAAATGAGCTAGTTATACAAAAATATTAAACTAGAATACTTCTCGCATTGGTAGTTTTTGCTTTTCTTGACAGCCTTCAATGCTTGAGTTTTGATTATCTAACCATCTCAATACACTCCAGATCCAATCTAATCACATTTGATTATAATAATCATTGGAATCGCACTAATTAATCACAAATGAACCATAGCATCTATTGTTTGAATCAAAACTAAAACCGAACACAAAACCACACGAATGACTCTTGAAATCAATCCATCCTACCCAAAATTCATGAAGAACACTCTACAACCAACTTCAAACAATCTTGCCTCAAAATTCCATTGAATCTATCCAAATAACAACTTTCGATTCATAGAATCCTTTATTGACCATGAAGGAAAGGAACACAAGTTTTAAATGACAAGAAACGACTCGTATTGACTCAATAAGAATCAATAAATACATTATAGTGGCGGAATGAAACTATGCACGCGTAACAAGAAAACACAATGTGTGATCGATTGAAAAGAAGTCAATCAACGTACCACGTCTAAGTAAATAAGATTTGCTTGTATTTTATTCTAAATTGTGTGGATATAGATTAGTGAAATCAAAGTATTCATGAAAGCTTAACTAAATACATAGGAAATGAGCTAGTTATACAAAAATATTAAACTAGAATACTTCTCGCATTGTTAGCTTTTTGCTTTTCGTGACAGCCTTCAATGCTATGGAGTTTTGATTATCTAACCATCTCAACACACTCCAGATCCAATCTAATCACATTTGATTATAATAATCATTGGAATCGCACTAATTAATCGCAAATGTACCATAGCATCTATTGTTTGAATCAAAACTAAAACCAAACACGAAACCACACGAATGACTCTTGAAATCAATCCATCGTACCCGAAACTCATCAAAAACACTCCACAACCCACTTCGAAAAATCTTGCCTCAAAAATAAATTGAATCTGTCCAAATGACAACTTTTGATACATGAAATCCTTTATTTACCTTGAAGAAAAGGAACGCAAGTTTTAAATGAAAAGAAACGACTTGTATTGACTCAATAAGAATCAAGAAACACATTACAGTGGCGGAATGAAACTATGCATGCGTAACAAGAAAACGCAACGTGTGATCGATTTAAAAGAAGTGAATCAACGTACCACGTCCAAGTAAATAAGATTTGCTTGTATTTTATTTTAAATTGTGTAGATATATATTAGTGAAATCAAAGTATTCACGAAAGCTTAACTGAATACATAGGAAATGAGCTAGTTATACTAAAATATTAAACTAGAATACTTCTCACATTGTTAGCTTTTTCCTTTTCATGACAACCTCCAATGCTATGGAGTTTTGATTATCTAACCATCTCAACACACTCCAGAACCAATCTAATCACATTTGATTATAATAATCATTGGAATCGCACTAATTAATCACAAATCGACCATAGCATCTATTGTTTGAATCAAAACTAAAACCGAACACGAAACCCCACACGAATGACTCTTTAAATCAATCCATCCTACCCAAAATTCATGAAGAACACTCTACAACCAACTTCAAACAATCTTGCCTCAAAATTCCATTGAATCTATCCAAATAACAACTTTCGATTCATAGAATCCTTTATTGACCATGAAGGAAAGGAACACAAGTTTTAAATGACAAGAAACGACTCGTATTGAATCAATAAGAATCAAGAAACACATTACAGTGGCGGAATGAAACTATGCATGCTTAACAAGAAAACGCAATGTGTGATCAATTAAAAAGAAATCAATCAACGTACCACGTCCAAGTAAATAATATTTGCTTGTATTTTATTCTAAATTGTGTGGATATAGATTAGTAAAATCAAAGTATTCATGAAAGCTTAACTAAATACATAGGAAATGAGCTAGTTATACAAAAATATTAAACTAGAATACTTCTCGCATTGGTAGTTTTTGCTTTTCTTGACAGCCTTCAATGCTCTTGAGTTTTGATTATCTAACCATCTCAATACACTCCAGATCCAATCTAATCACATTTGATTATAATAATCATTGGAATCGCACTAATTAATCACAAATGAACCATAGCATCTATTGTTTGAATCAAAACTAAAACCGAACACAAAACCACACGAATGACTCTTGAAATCAATCCATCCTACCCAAAATTCATGAAGAACACTCTACAACCAACTTCAAACAATCTTGCCTCAAAATTCCATTGAATCTATCCAAATAACAACTTTCGATTCATAGAATCCTTTATTGACCATGAAGGAAAGGAACACAAGTTTTAAATGACAAGAAACGACTCGTATTGACTCAATAAGAATCAAGAAACACATTACAGTGGCGGAATAAAACTATGCATGCGTAACAAGAAAACACAATGTGTGATCGATTAAAAAGAAGTCAATCAACGTACCACGTCCAAGTAAATACGATTTGCTTGTATTTTATTCTAAATTGTGTGGATATAGATTAGTAAAATCAAAGTATTCATGAAAGCTTAACTAAATACATAGGAAATGAGCTAGTTATACAAAAATATTAAAGTAGAATACTTCTCGCATTGGTAGCTTTTTGCTTTTCGTGACAGCCTTCAATGCTATGGAGTTTTGATTATCTAACCATCTCAATACACTCCAGATCCAATCTAATCACATTTGATTATAATAATCATTGGAATCGCACTAATTAATCACAAATGGACCATAGCATCTATTGTTTGAATCAAAACTAAAACCGAACACGAACCCCATGAATGACTCTTGAAATCAATCCATCCTACTCAAAACTCATCAAGAACACTCCACAACCAACATTGAACAATCTTGCCTCAAAATTCCATTGAATCTATCCAAATAACAACTTTCGATCCATAGAATCCTTTATTGACCATGAAGGAAAGGAACACAAGTTTTTAATGACAAGAAACGACTCGTATTGACTCAATAAGAATCAATAAATACATTATAGTGGCGGAATGAAACTATGCATGCGTAACAAGAAAACACAATGTGTGATCGATTGAAAAGAAGTCAATCAACGTACCACGTCTAAGTAAATAAGATTTGCTTGTATTTTATTCTGAATTGTGTAGATATAGATTAGTGAAATCAAAGTATTCACGAAAGCTTAACTTAATACACAAAAAATGAGCTAGTTATACAAAATATTAAACTAGAATACTTCTCGCATTGTTACCTTTTGTTTTCGTGACAGCCATCAATGCTATGGAGTTTTGATTATCTAACCATCTCAACAAACTCCAAAACAATCTAATCACTTTTGATTATAATAATCATTGGAATCGCACTACTTAATCAAAAATGGACCATAGCGTCTATTGTTTGAATCAAAACCAAAACAAAACACGAAACCACACGAATGACTCTTTAAATCAATCCATTCTACCCAAAACTCAATTAGAACACTACACATCCAACTTCGAACAATCTTGCCTAAGAAATCCATTGAATCTATCCAACTGACAACTTTCGATCCATGAAATCCTTTATTGACCATGAAGGAAAGGAACACAAGTTTTAAATGAAAAAAAACGACTCGTATTGACTCAATAAGAATCAAGAAACACATTACAGAGGCGGAATGAAACTATGCATGCGTAAAAAGAAAACACAATGTGTGATCGATTAAAAAGAAGTCAATCAACATACCACGTCAAAGTAAATAATATTTTCTTGTATTTTATTCTAAATTGTGTAGATATAGATTAGTGAAATCAGAGTATTCACGAAACCTTAACTTAATACATAGGAAATGAGCTAGTTATACAAAAATATTAAACTCGAATAATTCTCGCATGTTGGCTTTTTGCTTTTCGTGACAGCCTTCAATGCTATGGAGTTTTGATTATCTAACCATCTCAACACACTCCAGATCCAATCTAATCACATTTGATTATAATAATCATTGGAATCGCACTAATTAATCACAAATGGACCATAGCATCTATTTCTGAATCAAAACTAAAACCAAACACGAAAACACACGAATGACTCTTGAAATCAATCCATCGTACCCGAAACTCATAAAGAACTCTCCACAACCAACTTCGAATAATCTTGCCTCAAAAATCCATTGAATCTATCCAATAACAACTTTCGATCCATGGAATTTTATTGACCATGAAGGAAAGGAACACAAGTTTTTAATGACAAGAAACAACTCGTTTGACTCAATAAGAATCAATAAACATATTACAGTGGCGGAATGAAACTATGCATGCGTAACAAGAAAACACAATGTGCGATCGATTGAAAAGAAGTCTATCAACGTACCACGTCCAAGTAAATAAGATTTGCTTGTATTTTATTCTAAATTGTGTGGATATAGATTAGTGAAATCAAAGTATTCATGAAAGCTTAACTAAATACATAGGAAATGAGCTAGTTATACAAAAATATTAAACTAGAATATTTCTCGCATTGTTAGCTTTTTGCTTTTCGTGACAGCCTTCAATGCTATTGAGTTTTGATTATCTAACCATCTCAACACACTCCAGATCCAATCTAATCACATTTGATTATAATAATCATTGGAATCGCACTAATTAATCGCAAATGGACCATAGCATCTATTGTTTGAATCAAAACTAAAACCAAACACGAAACCACACGAATGACTCTTGAAATCAATCCATCGCACCCGAAACTCATCAAGAACACTCCACAACCACTTCGAAAATCTTGCCTCAAAAATCAATTGAATCTATCCAAATGACAACTTTTGATACATGGAATCCTTTATTTACCTTGAAGAAAAGGAACGCAAGTTTTAAATGAAAAGAAACGACTCGTATTGACTCAATAAGAATCAAGAAACACATTACAGTGGCGGAATGAAACTATGCATGCGTAACAAGAAAACGCAATGTGTGATCGATTAAAAAGAAGTGAATCAACGTACCACGTCCAAGTAAAAAAGATTTGCTTGTATTTTATTTTAAATTGTGTAGATATATATTAGTGAAATCAAAGTATTCACGAAAGCTTAACTGAATACATAGGAAATGAGCTAGTTATACTAAAATATTAAACTAGAATACTTCTCACATTGTTAGCTTTTTGCTTTTCGTGACAACCTCCAATGCTATGGAGTTTTGATTATCTAACCATCTCAACACACTCCAGAACCAATCTAATCACATTTGATTATAATAATCATTGAAATCGCACTAATTAATCACAAATCGACCATAGCATCTATTGTTTGAATCAAAACTAAAACCGAACACGAAACCCCACACGAATGACTCTTTAAATCAATCCATCCAACCCAAAACACATCAAGAACACTCCACAACTAACTTCGAATAATCTTGCCTCAAAAATCCATTGAATCTATCCAAATAACAACTTTCGATCCATGGAATCCTTTATTGACCATGAAGGAAAGGAACACAAGTTTTAAATGACGTGAAACGACTCGTATTGACTCAATAAGAATCAAGAAACACATTACAGTGGTGGAATGAAACTATGCATGCGTAACAAGAAAACGCATTGTGTGATCGATTAAAAAGAAATCAATCAACGTACCACGTCGAAGTAAATAAGATTTGCTTGTATTTTATTCTAAATTGTGTAGATATAGATTAGTGAAATCAAGTATTCATGAAAGCTTAACTTAATACATAGGAAATGAGCTAGTTATACAAAATATTAAACTCGAATATTTCTCCCATTCTTAGCTTTTTGCTTTTTGTGACAGCCTTCAATGCTATGGAGTTTTGATTATCTAACCATCTCAACACACTCCAAATCCAATCTAATCACATTTGATTATAATAATCATGGAATCGCACTAATTAATCAAAATGGATCATAGCATCTATTGTTTGAATCAAAACTAAAACCAAACACAAAACACACGAATGACTCTTGAAATCAATCCATCGTACCCGAAACACATAAAGAACACTTCACATCCAACTTCGAGCAATCTTGCTTAAAAAATCCTTTGAATCTATACAAATGACAACTTTCGATCCATGGAATCCTTTATTGACCATGAAGGAAAGGAACACAAGTTTTAAATGACATGAAACGACTCGTATTGACTCAATAAGAATCAAGAAACACATTACAGTGGCGGAATGAAACTATGTAGGCGTAACAAGAAAATGCAATGTGTGATCGATTAAAAAGAAGTCAATCAACGTACCGCGTCCAAGTAAAAAAGATTTGCTTGTATTTTATTCTAAATTGTGTAGATATAGATTAGTGAAATCAAAGTATTCACGAAAGCTTAACAAAATACATAAGAAATGAGTTAGTTATACAAAAATATTAAACCAGAATACTTCTCGCATTGTTAGCTTTTTGCTTTTCGTGACAACCACCAATGCTATGGAGTTTTGATTATCTAACCATCTCAACACACTCCAGAACCAATCTAATCACATTTGATTATAATAATCATTGGAATCGCACTAATTAATCACAAATGGACCATGGCATCTATTGTTGTATCAAAACTAAAACCAACACGAAACCACACGATTGACTCTTGAAATCAATCCATCGTACCCGAAACTCATAAAGAACTCTCCACAACCAACTTCGAATAATCTTGCCTCAAAAATCCATTGAATCTATCCAAATGACAACTTTCGATCCATGGAATCTTTTATTGACCATGAAGGAAAGGACACAAGTTTTAAATGACATGAATCGACTCGTATTGAATCAATAAGAATCAAGAAACACATTACAGTGGCGGAAGGAAACTATGCATGCGTAACAAGAAAACACAATGTGTGATCGATTAAAAAGAAGTCAATCAACGTACCACGTCTAAGTAAATAAGATTTGCTTGTATTTTATTCTAAATTGTGTTGATATAGATTAGTGAAATCATAGTATTCACCAAAGCTTAACTTAATACATAGGAAATGAGCTAGTTATACAAAAATATTAAACTCGAATATTTCTCGCATGTTGGCTTTTTGCTTTTCGTGACAGCCTTCAATGCTATGAAGTTTTGATTATCTAACCATCTCAACACACTCCAGATCCAATCTAATCACATTTGATTATAATAATCATTGGAATCGCACTACTTAATCAAAAATGGACCATAGCGTCTATTGTTTGAATCAAAACCAAAACAAAACACGAAACCACACGAATGACTCTTTAAATCAATCCATTCTACCCAAAACTCAATTAGAACACTACACATCCAACTTCGAACAATCTTGCCTAAGAAATCCATTGAATCTATCCAAATGACAACTTTCGATCCATGAAATCCTTTATTGACCATGAAGGAAAGGAACACAAGTTTTAAATGAAAAGAAACGACTCTTATTGACTCAATAAGAATCAAGAAACACATTACAGAGGCGGAATGAAACTATGCATGCGTAAAAAGAAAACACAATGTGTGATCGATTAAAAAGAAGTCAATCAACATACCACGTCAAAGTAAATAATATTTTCTTGTATTTTATTCTAAATTGTGTAGATATAGATTAGTGAAATCAGAGTATTCACGAAACCTTAACTTAATACATAGGAAATGAGCTAGTTATACAAAAATATTAAACTCGAATAATTCTCGCATGTTGGCTTTTTGCTTTTCGTGACAGCTTTCAATGCTATGGAGTTTTGATTATCTAACCATCTCAACACACTCCAGATCCAATCTAATCACATTTGATTATAATAATCATTGGAATCGCACTAATTAATCACAAGTGGACCATAGCATCTATTGTCTGAATCAAAACTAAAACCAAACACGAAACACACGAATGACTATTGAAATCAATCCATCGTACCCGAAACTCATAAAGAACTCTCCACAACCAACTTCGAATAATCTTGCCTCAAAAATCCATTGAATCTATCCACATAACAACTTTCGATCCATGGAATCTTTTATTGACCATGAAGGAAAGGAACACAAGTTTTTAATGACAAGAAACGACTCGTATTGACTCAATAAGAATCAATAAACATATTACAGTGGCGGAATGAAACTATGCATGCGTAACAAGAAAACACAATGTGTGATCGATTGAAAAGAAGTCTATCAACGTACCACGTCCAAGTAAATAAGATTTGCTTGTATTTTATTCTAAATTGTGTGGATATAGATTAGTGAAATCAAAGTATTCATGAAAGCTTAACTAAATACATAGGAAATGAGCTAGTTATACAAAAATATTAAACTAGAATACTTCTCGCATTGTTAGCTTTTTGCTTTTCGTGACAGCCTTCAATGCTATGGAGTTTTGATTATCTAACCATCTCAACACACTCCAGATCCAATCTAATCACATTTGATTATAATAATCATTGGAATCGCACTAATTAATCGCAAATGGACCATAGCATCTATTGTTTGAATCAAAACTAAAACCAAACACGAAACCACACGAATGACTCTTGAAATCAATCCATCGCACCCGAAACTCATCAAGAACACACCACAACCCACTTCGAAAAATCTTGCCTCAAAAATCAATTCAATCTATCCAAATGACAACTTTTGATACATGGAATCCTTTATTTACCTTGAAGAAAAGGAACGCAAGTTTTAAATGAAAAGAAACGACTCGTATTGACTCAATAAGAATCAAGAAACACATTACAGTGGCGGAATGAAACTATGCATGCGTAACAAGAAAACGCAATGTGTGATCGATTAAAAAGAAGTGAATCAACGTACCACGTCCAAGTAAAAAAGATTTGCTTGTATTTTATTTTAAATTGTGTAGATATATATTAGTGAAATCAAAGTATTCACGAAAGCTTAACTGAATACATAGGAAATGAGCTAGTTATACTAAAATATTAAACTAGAATACTTCTCACATTGTTAGCTTTTTGCTTTTCGTGACAACCTCCAATGCTATGGAGTTTTGATTATCTAACCATCTCAACACACTCCAGAACCAATCTAATCACATTTGATTATAATAATCATTGAAATCGCACTAATTAATCACAAATCGACCATAGCATCTATTGTTTGAGTCAAAACTAAAACCGAACACGAAACCCCACACGAATGACTCTTTAAACCAATCCATCCAACCCAAAACACATCAAAAACACTCCACAACTAACTTCGAATAATCTTGCCTCAAAAATCCATTGAATCGATCCAAATAACAACTTTCGATCCATGGAATCCTTTATTGACCATGAAGGAAAGGAACACAAGTTTTAAATGACGTGAAACGACTCGTATTGACTCAATAAGAATCAAGAAACACATTACAGTGGTGGAATGAAACTATGCATGCGTAACAAGAAAACGCAATGTGTGATCGATTAAAAAGAAATCAATCAACGTACCACGTCGAAGTAAATAAGATTTGCTTGTATTTTATTCTAAATTGTGTAGATATAGATTAGTGAAATCAGAGTATTCATGAAAGCTTAACTTAATACATAGGAAATGAGCTAGTTATACAAAAATATTAAACTTGAATATTTCTCCCATTCTTAGCTTTTTGCTTTTCGTGACAGCCTTCAATGCTATGGAGTTTTGATTATCTAACCATCTCAACACACTCAAATCCAATCTAATCACATTTGATTATAATAATCATGGAATCGCACTAATTAATCAAAATGGATCATAGCATCTATTGTTTGAATCAAAACTAAAACCAAACACAAAACACACGAATGACTCTTGAAATCAATCCATCGTACCCGAAACACATAAAGAACACTCACATCCAACTTCGAGCAATCTTGCTTAAAAAATCCTTTGAATCTATCAAATGACAACTTTCGATCCATGGAATCCTTTATTGACCATGAAGGAAAGGAACACAAGTTTTAAATGACATGAAACGACTCGTATTGACTCAATAAGAATCAAGAAACACATTACAGTGGCGGAATGAAACTATGCAGGCGTAACAAGAAAATGCAATGTGTGATCGATTAAAAAGAAGTCAATCAACGTACCACGTCCAAGTAAAAAAGATTTGCTTGTATTTTATTCTAAATTGTGTAGATATAGATTAGTGAAATCAAAGTATTCACGAAAGCTTAACAAAATACATAAGAAATGAGTTAGTTATACAAAAATATTAAACCAGAATACTTCTCGCATTGTTAGCTTTTTGCTTTTCGTGACAACCACCAATGCTATGGAGTTTTGATTATCTAACCATCTCAACACACTCCAGAACCAATCTAATCACATTTGATTATAATAATCATTGGAATCGCACTAATTAATCACAAATGGACCATGGCATCTATTGTTTGTATCAAAACTAAAACCCAACACGAAACCACACGATTGACTCTTGAAATCAATCCATCGTACCCGAAACTCATAAAGAACTCTCCACAACCAACTTCGAATAATCTTGCCTCAAAAATCCATTGAATCTATCCAAATGACAACTTTCGATCCATGGAATCTTTATTGACCATGAAGAAAAGGACACAAGTTTTAAATGACATGAATCGACTCGTATTGAATCAATAAGAATCAAGAAACACATTACAGTGGCGGAAGGAAACTATGCATGCGTAACAAGAAAACACAATGTGTGATCGATTAAAAAGAAGTCAATCAACGTACCACGTCTAAGTAAATAAGATTTGCTTGTATTTTATTCTAAATTGTGTTGATATAGATTAGTGAAATCATAGTATTCACCAAAGCTTAACTTAATACATAGGAAATGAGCTAGTTATACAAAATATTAAACTCGAATATTTCTCGCATGTTGGCTTTTTGCTTTTCGTGACAGCCTTCAATGCTATAGTTTTGATTATCTAACCATCTCAACACACTCCAGATCCAATCTAATCACATTTGATTATAATAATCATTGGAATCGCACTATTAATCAAAATGGACCATAGGTCTATTGTTTGAATCAAAACCAAAACAAAACACGAAACCACACGAATGACTCTTAAATCAATCCATTCTACCCAAAACTCATTAGAACACTACACATCCAACTTCGAACAATCTTGCCTCAAAAATCCATTGAATCTATCCAAATGACAACTTTCGATCCATGAATCCTTTATTGACCATGAAGGAAAGGAACACAAGTTTTAAATGACAAGAAACGACTCGTATTGACTCAATAAGAATCAAGAAACACATTACAGTGGCGGAATGAAACTATGCATGCGTAACAAGAAAACACAATGTGTGATCGATTAAAAGAAGTCAATCAACTACCACGTCAAAGTAAATAAGATTTCTTGTATTTTATTCTAAATGTGTAGATATAGATTAGTGAAATCAAAGTATTCACGAAACCTTAACTTAATACATAGGAAATGAGCTAGTTATACAAAAATATTAAACTAGAATACTTCTCATGTTGGCTTTTGCTTTTCGTGACAGCCTTCAATGCTATGGAGTTTTGATTATCTAACCATCTCAACAACATCAGATCAATCTAATCACATTTGATTATAATAATCTCCACAACCAACTTCGAATAATCTTGCCTCAAAAATCCATTGAATCTATCCACATAACAACTTTCGATCCATGGAATCTTTTATTGACCATGAAGGAAAGGAACACAAGTTTTAAATGACAAGAAACGCTCGTATTGACTCAATAAGAATCAAGAAACACATTACAGTGGCGGAATGAAACTATGCATGCTTAACAAGAAAACGCATTGTGTGATCGATTAAAAAGAAATCAATCAACGTACCACGTCCAAGTAAATAAGATTTGCTTGTATTTTATTCTAAATTGTGTGGATATAGATTAGTAAAATCAAAGTATTCATGAAAGCTTAACTAAATACATAGGAAATGAGCTAGTTATACAAAAATATTAAACTAGAATACTTCTCGCATTGGTAGTTTTGCTTTTCTTGACAGCCTTCAATGCTCTTGGAGTTTTGATTATCTAACCATCTCAATACACTCCAGATCCAATCTAATCACATTTGATTATAATAATCATTGGAATCGCACTAATTAATCACAAATGAACCATAGCATCTATTGTTTGAATCAAAACTAAAACCGAACACAAAACCACACGAATGACTCTTGAAATCAATCCATCCTACCAAAATTCATGAAGAACACTCTACAACCAACTTCAAACAATCTTGCCTCAAAATTCCATTGAATCTATCCAAATAACAACTTTCGATCATAGAATCCTTTATTGACCATGAAGGAAAGGAACACAAGTTTTAAATGACAAGAAACGACTCGTATTGACTCAATAAGAATCAAGAAACACATTACAGTGGCGGAATAAAACTATGCATGCGTAACAAGAAAACACAATGTGTGATCGATTAAAAAGAAGTCAATCAACGTACCACGTCCAAGTAAATACGATTTGCTTGTATTTATTCTAATTGTGTGGATATAGATTAGTAAAATCAAAGTATTCACGAAAGCTTAACTAAATACATAGGAAATGAGCTAGTTATACAAAAATATTAAACTAGAATACTTCTCGCATTGGTAGCTTTTTGCTTTTCGTGACAGCCTTCAATGCTATGGAGTTTTGATTATCTAACCATCTCAATACACTCCAGATCCAATCTAATCACATTTGATTATAATAATCATTGGAATCGCACTAATTAATCACAAATGGACCATAGCATCTATTGTTTGAATCAAAACTAAAACCGAACACGAACCCCATGAATGACTCTTGAAATCAATCCATCCTACTCAAAACTCATCAAGAACACTCCACAACCAACATTGAACAATCTTGCCTCAAAATTCCATTGAATCTATCCAAATAACAACTTTCGATCCATAGAATCCTTTATTGACCATGAAGGAAAGGAACACAAGTTTTTAATGACAAGAAACGACTCGTATTGACTCAATAAGAATCATAACTACATTATAGTGGCGGAATGAAACTATGCATGCGTAACAAGAAAACACAATGTGTGATCGATTGAAAAGAAGTCAATCAACGTACCACGTCTAAGTAAATAAGATTTGCTTGTATTTTATTCTAAATTGTGTGGATATAGATTAGTGAAATCAAAGTATTCATGAAAGCTTAACTAATACATAGGAAATGAGCTAGTTATACAAAAATATTAAACTAGAATACTTCTCGCATTGTTAGCTTTTTGCTTTTCGTGACAGCCTTCAATGCTATGGAGTTTTGATTATCTAACCATCTCAACACACTCCAGATCCAATCTAATCACATTTGATTATAATAATCATTGGAATCGCACTAATTAATCACAAATGACCATAGCATCTATTGTTTGAATCAAAACTAAAACCAAACACGAAACCACACGAATGACTCTTGAAATCAATCCATCGTACCCGAAACTCATCAAGAACACTCCACAACCACTTCGAAAAATCTTGCCTCAAAAATAAATTGAATCTATCCAAATGACAACTTTTGATACATGAAATCCTTTATTGACCTTGAAGAAAAGGAACACAAGTTTTAAATGAAAAGAAACGACTGTATTGACTCAATAAGAATCAAGAACACATTACAGTGGCGGAATGAAACTATGCATGCGTAACAAGAAAACGCAATGTGTGATCGATTAAAAAGAAGTGAATCAACGTACCACGTCCAAGTAAATAAGATTTGCTTGTATTTTATTTTAAATTGTGTAGATATATATTAGTGAAATCAAAGTATTCACGAAAGCTTAACTGAATACATAGGAAATGAGCTAGTTATACTAAAATATTAAACTAGAATACTTCTCACATTGTTAGTTTTTTGCTTTTCGTGACAACCTCCAATGCTATGGAGTTTTGATTATCTAACCATCTCAACACACTCCAGAACCAATCTAATCAGATTTGATTATAATAATCATTGGAATCGCACTAATTAATCACAAATCGACCATAGCATCTATTGTTTGAATCAAAACTAAAACCAAACACAAAACCCACACGAATGACTCTTTAAATCAATCCATCAAACCCAAAACACATCAAGAACACTCCACAACAACTTCGAATAATCTTGCCTCAAAATCCATTGAATCTATTCAAATAACAACTTTCGATCCATGGAATCCTTTATTGACCATGAAGAAAAGGAACAGAAGTTTTAAATGACAAGAAACGACTCGTATTGACTCAATAAGAATCAAGAAACACATTATAGTGGCGGAATGAAACTATGCATGCGTAACAAGAAAACACAATGTGTGATCGATTAAAAAGAAGTCAATCAACGTACCACATCCAATAAATAAGATTTGCTTGTATTTTATTCTAAATTGTCTGGATATAGATTAGTAAAATCAAAGTATTCATGAAAGCTTAACTAAATACATAGGAAATGAGCTAGTTATACAAAAATATTAAACTAGAATACTTCTCGCATTGGTAGTTTTTGCTTTTCTTGACAGCCTTCAATGCTCTTGAGTTTTGATTATCTAACCATCTCAATACACTCCAGATCCAATCTAATCACATTTGATTATAATAATCATTGGAATCGCACTAATTAATCACAAATAACCATAGCATCTATTGTTTGAATCAAAACTAAAACCGAACACAAAACCACACGAATGACTCTTGAAATCAATCCATCCTACCCAAAATCATGAAGAACACTCTACAACCAACTTCAAACAATCTTGCCTCAAAATTCCATTGAATCTATCCAAATAACAACTTTCGATTCATAGAATCCTTTATTGACCATGAAGGAAAGGAACACAAGTTTTAAATGACAAGAAACGACTCGTATTGACTCAATAAGAATCAAGAAACACATTACAGTGGCGGAATAAAACTATGCATGCGTAACAAGAAAACACAATGTGTGATCGATTAAAAAGAAGTCAATCAACGTACCACGTCCAAGTAAATAAGATTTGCTTGTATTTTATTCTAAATTGTGTGGATATAGATTAGTAAAATCAAGTATTCATGAAAGCTTAATTAAATACATAGGAAATAAGCTAGTTATACAAAAATATTAAACTAGAATACTTCTCGCATTGTTAGCTTTTTGCTTTTCGTGCCAGCCTTCAATGCTACGGAGTTTTGATTATCTAACCATCTCAATACACTCCAGATCCAATCTAATCACATTTGATTATAATAATCATTGGAATCGCACTAATTAATCACAAATGGACCATAGCGTCTATTGTTTGAATCAAAACTAAAACCGAACACGAACCCCAGAATGACTCTTGAAATCAATCCATCCTACCAAAACTCATCAAGAACACTCCACAACCAACTTGAACAATCTTGCCTCAAAATCCATTGAATCTATCCAAATAACAACTTTCGATCCATGGAATCCTTTATTGACCATGAAGGAAAGGAACACAAGTTTTAAATGACAAGAAACGACTCGTATTGACTCAATAAGAATCAAGAAACACATTACAGTGGCGGAATGAAACTATGCATGCGTAACAAGAAAACACAATATGTGATCGATTGAAAAGAAGTCAATCAACGTACCACGTTCAAGTAAATAAGATTTGCTTGTATTTTACTCTAAATTGTGTGGATATAGATTAGTGAAATCAAAGTATTCATGAAAGCTTAACTAAATACATAGGAAATGAGCTAGTTATACAAAAATATTAAACTAGAATACTTCTCGCATTGTTAGCTTTTTGCTTTTCGTGACAGCCTTCAATGCTATGGAGTTTTGATTATCTAACCATCTCAACACACTCCAGATCCAATCTAATCACATTTGATTATAATAATCATTGGAATCGCACTAATTAATCACAAATGGACCATAGCATCTATTGTTTGAATCAAAACTAAAACCAAACACGAAACCACACGAATGACTCTTGAAATCAATCCATCGTACCCGAAACTCATCAAGAACACTCCACAACCCACTTCGAAAATCTTGCCTCAAAAATAAATTGAATCTATCCAAATGACAACTTTGATACCATGAATCCTTTATTTACCTGAAGAAAAGGAACGCAAGTTTTAAATGAAAAGAAACGACTTGTATTGACTCAATAAGAATCAAGAAACACATTACAGTGGCGGAATGAAACTATGCATGCGTAACAAGAAAACGCAATGTGTGATCGATTTAAAAGAAGTGAATCAACGTACGACGTCCAAGTAAATAAGATTTGCTTGTATTTTATTTTAAATTGTGTAGATATATATTAGTGAAATCAAAGTATTCACGAAAGCTTAACTGAATACATAGGAAATGAGCTAGTTATACTAAAATATTAAACTAGAATACTTCTCACATTGTTAGCTTTTTCCTTTTCATGACAACCTCCAATGCTATGGAGTTTTGATTATCTAACCATCTCAACACACTCCAGAACCAATCTAATCACATTTGATTATAATAATCATTGGAATCGCACTAATTAATCACAAATCGACCATAGCATCTATTGTTTGAATCAAAACTAAAACCGAACACGAAACCCCACACGAATGACTCTTAAATCAATCCATCCTACCCAAAATTCATGAAGAACACTCCACAACCAACTTCAAACAATCTTGCCTCAAAATTCCATTGAATCTATCCAAATAACAACTTTCGATCATAGAATCCTTTATTGACCATGAAGGAAAGGAACACAAGTTTTAAATGACAAGAAACGACTCGTATTGAATCAATAAGAATCAAGAAACACATTACAGTGGCGGAATGAAACTATGCATGCTAACAAGAAAACGCAATGTGTGATCGATTAAAAGAAATCAATCAACGTACCACGTCCAAGTAAATAAGATTTGCTTGTATTTTATTCTAAATTGTGTGGATATAGATTAGTGAAATCAAAGTATTCATGAAAGCTTAACTAAATACATAGGAAATGAGCTAGTTATACAAAAATATTAAACTAGAATACTTCTCGCATTGGTAGTTTTGGCTTTTTGACAGCCTTCAATGCTCTTGAGTTTTGATTATCTAACCATCTCAATACACTCCAGATCCAATCTAATCACATTTGATTATAATAATCATTGGAATCGCACTAATTAATCACAAATGAACCATAGCATCTATTGTTTGAATCAAAACTAAAACCGAACACAAAACACACGAATGACTCTTGAAATCAATCCATCCTACCCAAAATCATGAAGAACACTCTACAACCAACTTCAAACAATCTTGCCTCAAAATTCCATTGAATCTATCCAAATAACAACTTTCGATCATGGAATCCTTTATTGACCATGAAGGAAAGGAACACAAGTTTTAAATGACAAGAAACGACTCGTATTGACTCAATAAGAATCAAGAAACACATTACAGTGGCGGAATAAACTATGCATGCGTAACAAGAAAACACAATGTGTGATCGATTAAAAAGAAGTCAATCAACGTACCACATCCAAGTAAATACGATTTGCTTGTATTTTATTCTAAATTGTGTGGATATAGATTAGTAAATCAAAGTATTCATGAAAGCTTAACTAAATACATAGGAAATGAGCTAGTTATACAAAAATATTAAAGTAGAATACTTCTCGCATTGGTAGCTTTTTGCTTTTCGTGACAGCCTTCAATGCTATGGAGTTTTGATTATCTAACCATCTCAATACACTCCAGATCCAATCTAATCACATTTGATTATAATAATCATTGGAATCGCACTAATTAATCACAAATGGACCATAGCATCTATTGTTTGAATCAAAACTAAAACCGAACACGAACCCCATGAATGACTCTTGAAATCAATCCATCCTACTCAAAACTCATCAAGAACACTCCACACCAACATTGAACAATCTTGCCTCAAAATTCCATTGAATCTATCCAAATAACAACTTTCGATCCATAGAATCCTTTATTGACCATGAAGGAAAGGAACACAAGTTTTTAATGACAAGAAACGACTCGTATTGACTCAATAAGAATCAATAAATACATTATAGTGGCGGAATGAAACTATGCATGCGTAACAAGAAAACACAATGTGTGATCGATTGAAAAGAAGTCAATCAACGTACCACGTCTAAGTAAATAAGATTTGCTTGTATTTTATTCTGAATTGTGTAGATATAGATTAGTGAAATCAAAGTATTCACGAAAGCTTAACTTAATACACAAAAAATGAGCTAGTTATACAAAAATATTAAACTAGAATACTTCTCGCATTGTTACCTTTTTGTTTTTCGTGACAGCCATCAATGCTATGGAGTTTTGATTATCTAACCATCTCAACAAACTCCAAAACCAATCTAATCACTTTTGATTATAATAATCATTGGAATCGCACTACTTAATCAAAAATGGACCATAGCGTCTATTGTTTGAATCAAAACCAAAACAAAACACGAAACCACACGAATGACTCTTTAAATCAATCCATTCTACCCAAAACTCAATCAGAACACTACACATCCAACTTCGAACAATCTTGCCTAAGAAATCCATTGAATCTATCCAACTGACAACTTTCGATCCATGAAATCCTTTATTGACCATGAAGGAAAGGAACACAAGTTTTAAATGAAAAAAAACGACTCGTATTGACTCAATAAGAATCAAGAAACACATTACAGAGGCGGAATGAAACTATGCATGCGTAAAAAGAAAACACAATGTGTGATCGATTAAAAAGAAGTCAATCAACATACCACGTCAAAGTAAATAATATTTCTTGTATTTTATTCTAAATTGTGTAGATATAGATTAGTGAAATCAGAGTATTCACGAAACCTTAACTTAATACATAGGAAATGAGCTAGTTATACAAAAATATTAAACTCGAATAATTCTCGCATGTTGGCTTTTTGCTTTTCGTGACAGCCTTCAATGCTATGGAGTTTTGATTATCTAACCATCTCAACACACTCCAGATCCAATCTAATCACATTTGATTATAATAATCATTGGAATCGCACTAATTAATCACAAATGGACCATAGCATCTATTTTCTGAATCAAAACTAAAACCAAACACGAAACACACGAATGACTCTTGAAATCAATCCATCGCACCCGAAACTCATAAAGAACTCTCCACAACCAACTTCGAATAATCTTGCCTCAAAAATCCATTGAATCTATCCACATAACAACTTTCGATCCATGGAATCTTTTATTGACCATGAAGGAAAGGAACACAAGTTTTTAATGACAAGAAACGACTCGTTTGACTCAATAAGAATCAATAAACATATTACAGTGGCGGAATGAAACTATGCATGCGTAACAAGAAAACACAATGTGCGATCGATTGAAAAGAAGTCTATCAACGTACCACGTCCAAGTAAATAAGATTTGCTTGTATTTTATTCTAAATTGTGTGGATATAGATTAGTGAAATCAAAGTATTCATGAAAGCTTAACTAAATACATAGGAAATGAGCTAGTTATACAAAAATATTAAACTAGAATATTTCTCGCATTGTTAGCTTTTTGCTTTTCGTGACAGCCTTCAATGCTATGGAGTTTTGATTATCTAACCATCTCAACACACTCCAGATCCAATCTAATCACATTTGATTATAATAATCATTGGAATCGCACTAATTAATCGCAAATGGACCATAGCATCTATTGTTTGAATCAAAACTAAAACCAAACACGAAACCACACGAATGACTCTTGAAATCAATCCATCCACCCGAAACTCATCAAGAACACCACAACCACTTCGAAAAATCTTGCCTCAAAAATCATTGAATCTATCCAAATGACAACTTTGATACATGGAATCCTTTATTACCTTGAAGAAAGGAACGCAAGTTTTAAATGAAAGAAACGACTCGTATTGACTCAATAAGAATCAAGAAACACATTACAGTGGCGGAATGAAACTATGCATGCGTAACAAGAAAACGCAATGTGTGATCGATTAAAAAGAAGTGAATCAACGTACCACGTCCAAGTAAAAAAGATTTGCTTGTATTTTTTTAAATTGTGTAGATATATATTAGTGAAATCAAGTATTCACGAAAGCTTAACTGAATACATAGGAAATGAGCTAGTTATACTAAAATATTAAACTAGAATACTTCTCACATTGTTAGCTTTTGCTTTTCGTGACAACCTCCAATGCTATGGAGTTTTGATTATCTAACCATCTCAACACACTCCAGAACCAATCTAATCACATTTGATTATAATAATCATTGAAATCGCACTAATTAATCACAAATCGACCATAGCATCTATTGTTTGAATCAAAACTAAAACGAACACGAAACCCCACACGAATGACTCTTTAAATCAATCCATCCAACCCAAAACACATCAAGAACACTCCACAACTAACTTCGAATAATCTTGCCTCAAAAATCCATTGAATCTATCCAAATAACAACTTTCGATCCATGGAATCCTTTATTGACCATGAAGGAAAGGAACACAAGTTTTAAATGACGTGAAACGACTCGTATTGACTCAATAAGAATCAAGAAACACATTACAGTGGTGGAATGAAACTATGCATGCGTAACAAGAAAACGCATTGTGTGATCGATTAAAAAGAAATCATCAACGTACCACGTCGAAGTAAATAAGATTTGCTTGTATTTTATTCTAAATTGTGTAGATATAGATTAGTGAAATCAGAGTATTCATGAAAGCTTAACTTAATACATAGGAAATGAGCTAGTTATACAAAAATATTAACTCGAATATTTCTCCATTCTTAGCTTTTGCTTTTTGTGACAGCCTTCATGCTATGGAGTTTTGATTATCTAACCATCTCAACACACTCCAAATCCAATCTAATCACATTTGATTATAATAATCATGGGAATCGCACTAATTAATCAAAAATGGATCATAGCATCTATTGTTTGAATCAAAACTAAAACCAAACACAAAACACACGAATGACTCTTGAAATCAATCCATCGTACCCGAAACACATAAAGAACACTTCACATCCAACTTCGAGCAATCTTGCTTAAAAAATCCTTTGAATCTATACAAATGACAACTTTCGATCCATGGAATCCTTTATTGACCATGAAGGAAAGGAACACAAGTTTTAAATGACATGAAACGACTCGTATTGACTCAATAAGAATCAAGAAACACATTACAGTGGCGGAATGAAACTATGTAGGCGTAACAAGAAAATGCAATGTGTGATCGATTAAAAGAAGTCAATCAACGTACCGCGTCCAAGTAAAAGATTTGCTTGTATTTTATTCTAAATTGTGTAGATATAGATTAGTGAAATCAAAGTATTCACGAAAGCTTAACAAAATACATAAGAAATGAGTTAGTTATACAAAAAATAAACCAGAATACTTCTCGCATTGTTAGCTTTTTGCTTTTCGTGACAACCACCAATGCTATGGAGTTTTGATTATCTAACCATCTCAACACACTCCAGAACCAATCTAATCACATTTGATTATAATAATCATTGGAATCGCACTAATTAATCACAAATGGACCATGGCATCTATTGTTTGTATCAAAACTAAAACCCAACACGAAACCACACGATTGACTCTTGAAATCAATCCATCGTACCCGAAACTCATAAAGAACTCTCCACAACCAACTTCGAATAATCTTGCCTCAAAAATCCATTGAATCTATCCAAATGACAACTTTCGATCCATGGAATCTTTTATTGACCATGAAGGAAAGGACACAAGTTTTAAATGACATGAATCGACTCGTATTGAATCAATAAGAATCAAGAAACACATTACAGTGGCGGAAGGAAACTATGCATGCGTAACAAGAAAACACAATGTGTGATCGATTAAAAAGAAGTCAATCAACGTACCACGTCTAAGTAAATAAGATTTGCTTGTATTTTATTCTAAATTGTGTGATATAGATTAGTGAAATCATAGTATTCACCAAAGCTTAACTTAATACATAGGAAATGAGCTAGTTATACAAAAATATTAAACTCGAATATTTCTCGCATGTTGGCTTTTTGCTTTTCGTGACAGCCTTCAATGCTATGAAGTTTTGATTATCTAACCATCTCAACACACTCCAGATCCAATCTAATCATTTGATTATAATAATCATTGGAATCGCACTACTTAATCAAAATGGACCATAGCGTCTATTGTTTGAATCAAAACCAAAACAAAACACGAAACCACACGAATGACTCTTTAAATCAATCCATTCTACCCAAAACTCAATTAGAACACTACACATCCAACTTCGAACAATCTTGCCTAAGAAATCCATTGAATCTATCCAAATGACAACTTTCGATCCATGAAATCCTTTATTGACCATGAAGGAAAGGAACACAAGTTTTAATGAAAAGAAACGACTCTATTGACTCAATAAGAATCAAGAAACACATTACAGAGGCGGAATGAAACTATGCATGCGTAAAAAGAAAACACAATGTGTGATCGATTAAAAAGAAGTCAATCAACATACCACGTCAAAGTAAATAATATTTTCTTGTATTTTATTCTAAATTGTGTAGATATAGATTAGTGAAATCAGAGTATTCACGAAACCTTAACTTAATACATAGGAAATGAGCTAGTTATACAAAAATATTAAACTCGAATAATTCTCGCATGTTGGCTTTTTGCTTTTCGTGACAGCCTTCAATGCTATGGAGTTTTGATTATCTAACCATCTCAACACACTCCAGATCCAATCTAATCACATTGATTATAATAATCATTGGAATCGCACTAATTAATCACAAATGGACCATAGCATCTATTTTCTGAATCAAAACTAAAACCAAACACGAAACACACGAATGACTCTTGAAATCAATCCATCGCCCGAAACTCATAAAGAACATAAAGAACACTCCAACAACCAACGAATAATCTTGCCTCAAAAATCCATTGAATCTATCCACATAACAACTTTCGATCCATGGAATCTTTTATTGACCATGAAGGAAAGGAACACAAGTTTTTAATGACAAGAAACGACTCGTATTGACTCAATAAGAATCAATAAACATATTACAGTGGCGGAATGAAACTATGCATGCGTAACAAGAAAACACAATGTGTGATCGATTGAAAAGAAGTCTATCAACGTACCACGTTCAAGTAAATAAGATTTGCTTGTATTTTACTCTAAATTGTGTGGATATAGATTAGTGAAATCAAAGTATTCATGAAAGCTTAACTAAATACATAGGAAATGAGCTAGTTATACAAAAAATTAAGCTAGAATACTTCTCGCATTGTTAGCTTTTTGCTTTTCGTGACAGCCTTCAATGCTATGGAGTTTTGATTATCTAACCATCTCAACACACTCCAGATCCAATCTAATCACATTTGATTATAATAATCATTGGAATCGCACTAATTAATCGCAAATGGACCATAGCATCTATTGTTTGAATCAAAACTAAAACCAAACACGAAAACACACGAATGACTCTTGAAATCAATCCATCGCACCCGAAACTCATCAAGAACACACCACAACCCACTTCGAAAAATCTTGCCTCAAAAATCAATTCAATCTATCCAAATGACAACTTTTGATACATGGAATCCTTTATTTACCTTGAAGAAAAGGAACGCAAGTTTTAAATGAAAAGAAACGACTCGTATTGACTCAATAAGAATCAAGAAACACATTACAGTGGCGGAATGAAACTATGCATGCGTAACAAGAAAACGCAATGTGTGATCGATTAAAAAGAAGTGAATCAACGTACCACGTCCAAGTAAATAAAGATTTGCTTGTATTTTATTTTAAATTGTGTAGATATATATTAGTGAAATCAAAGTATTCACGAAAGCTTAACTGAATACATAGGAAATGAGCTAGTTATACTAAAATATTAAACTAGAATACTTCTCACATTGTTAGCTTTTTGCTTTTCGTGACAACCTCCAATGCTATGGAGTTTTGATTATCTAACCATCTCAACACACTCCAGAACCAATCTAATCACATTTGATTATAATAATCATTGAATCGCACTAATTAATCACAAATCGACCATAGCATCTATTGTTTGAATCAAAACTAAAACCGAACACGAAACCCCACACGAATGACTCTTTAAATCAATCCATCCAACCCAAAACACATCAAGAACACTCCACAACTAACTTCGAATAATCTTGCCTCAAAAATCCATTGAATCTATCCAAATAACAACTTTCGATCCATGGAATCCTTTATTGACCATGAAGGAAAGGAACACAAGTTTTAAATGACGAAACGACTCGTATTGACTCAATAAGAATCAAGAAACACATTACAGTGGTGGAATGAAACTATGCATGCGTAACAAGAAAACGCAATGTGTGATCGATTAAAAAGAAATCAATCAACGTACCACGTCGAAGTAAATAAGATTTGCTTGTATTTTATTCTAAATTGTGTAGATATAGATTAGTGAAATCAGAGTATTCATGAAAGCTTAACTTAATACATAGGAAATGAGCTAGTTATACAAAAATATTAAACTCGAATATTTCTCCATTCTTAGCTTTTTGCTTTTCGTGACAGCCTTCAATGCTATGGAGTTTTGATTATCTAACCATCTCAACACACTCCAAATCCAATCTAATCACATTTGATTATAATAATCATGGGAATCGCACTAATTAATCAAAAATGGATCATAGCATCTATTGTTTGAATCAAAACTAAAACCAAACACAAAACACACGAATGACTCTTGAAATCAATCCATCGTACCCGAAACACATAAAGAACACTTCACATCCAACTTCGAGCAATCTTGCTTAAAAAATCCTTTGAATCTATACAAATGACAACTTTCGATCCATGGAATCCTTTATTGACCATGAAGGAAAGGAACACAAGTTTTAAATGACATGAAACGACTCGTATTGACTCAATAAGAATCAAGAAACACATTACAGTGGCGGAATGAAACTATGCAGGCGTAACAAGAAAATGCAATGTGTGATCGATTAAAAAGAAGTCAATCAACGTACCACGTCCAAGTAAAAAAGATTTGCTTGTATTTTATTCTAAATTGTGTAGATATAGATTAGTGAAATCAAAGTATTCACGAAAGCTTAACAAAATACATAAGAAATGAGTTAGTTATACAAAAATATTAAACCAGAATACTTCTCGCATTGTTAGCTTTTTGCTTTTCGTGACAACCACCAATGCTATGGAGTTTTGATTATCTAACCATCTCAACACACTCCAGAACCAATCTAATCACATTTGATTATAATAATCATTGGAATCGCACTAATTAATCACAAATGGACCATGGCATCTATTGTTTGTATCAAAACTAAAACCCAACACGAAACCACACGATTGACTCTTGAAATCAATCCATCGTACCGAAACTCATAAAGAACTCTCCACAACCAACTTCGAATAATCTTGCCTCAAAAATCCATTGAATCTATCCAAATGACAACTTTCGATCCATGGAATCTTTTATTGACCATGAAGGAAAGGACACAAGTTTTAAATGACATGAATCGACTCGTATTGAATCAATAAGAATCAAAAACACATTACAGTGGCGGAAGGAAACTATGCATGCGTAACAAGAAAACACAATGTGTGATCGATTAAAAAGAAGTCAATCAACGTACCACGTCTAAGTAAATAAGATTTGCTTGTATTTTATTCTAAATTGTGTTGATATAGATTAGTGAAATCATAGTATTCACCAAAGCTTAACTTAATACATAGGAAATGAGCTAGTTATACAAAAATATTAAACTCGAATTTCTCGCATGTTGGCTTTTTGCTTTTCGTGACAGCCTTCAATGCTATGAGTTTTGATTATCTAACCATCTCAACACACTCCAGATCCAATCTAATCACATTTGATTATAATAATCATTGGAATCGCACTACTTAATCAAAATGGACCATAGCGTCTATTGTTTGAATCAAAACCAAAACAAAACACGAAACCACACGAATGACTCTTTAAATCAATCCATTCTACCCAAAACTCAATTAGAACACTACACATCCAACTTCGAACAATCTTGCCTAAGAATCCATTGAATCTATCCAAATGACAACTTTCGATCCATGAAATCCTTTATTGACCATGAAGGAAAGGAACACAAGTTTTAAATGAAAAGAAACGACTCGTATTGACTCAATAAGAATCAAGAAACACATTACAGAGGCGGAATGAAACTATGCATGCGTAAAAAGAAAACACAATGTGTGATCGATTAAAAAGAAGTCAATCAACATACCACGTCAAAGTAAATAATATTTTCTTGTATTTTATTCTAAATTGTGTAGATATAGATTAGTGAAATCAGAGTATTCACGAAACCTTAACTTAATACATAGGAAATGAGCTAGTTATACAAAAATATTAAACTCGAATAATTCTCGCATGTTGGCTTTTTGCTTTTCGTGACAGCCTTCAATGCTATGGAGTTTTGATTATCTAACCATCTCAACACACTCCAGATCCAATCTAATCACATTTGATTATAATAATCATTGGAATCGCACTAATTAATCACAAATGGACCATAGCATCTATTGTCTGAATCAAAACTAAAACCAAACACGAAACACACGAATGACTCTTGAAATCAATCCATCATACCCGAAACTCATAAAGAACTCTCCACAACCAACTTCGAATAATCTTGCCTCAAAAATCCATTGAATCTATCCACATAACAACTTTCGATCCATGGAATCTTTTATTGACCATGAAGGAAAGGAACACAAGTTTTTAATGACAAGAAACGACTCGTATTGACTCAATAAGAATCAATAAACATATTACAGTGGCGGAATGAAACTATGCATGCGTAACAAGAAAACACAATGTGTGATCGATTGAAAAGAAGTCTATCAACGTACCACGTCCAAGTAAATAAGATTTGCTTGTATTTTATTCTAAATTGTGTGGATATAGATTAGTGAAATCAAAGTATTCATGAAAGCTTAACTAAATACATAGGAAATGAGCTAGTTATACAAAAATATTAAACTAGAATACTTCTCGCATTGTTAGCTTTTTGCTTTTCGTGACAGCCTTCAATGCTATGGAGTTTTAATTATCTAACCATCTCAACACACTCCAGATCCAATCTAATCACATTTGATTATAATAATCATTGGAATCGCACTAATTAATCGCAAATGTACCATAGCATCTATTGTTTGAATCAAAACTAAAACCAAACACGAAACCACACGAATGACTCTTGAAATCAATCCATCGCTACCCAAACTCATCAAGAACTATCTCCACAATCCCAACTTTTGAAAGAAAACTCTATAAATGACTCAATAAGAATCAAGAAACACATTACAGTGGCGGAATGAAACTATGCATGCGTAACAAGAAAACGCAATGTGTGATCGATTAAAAGAAGTGAATCAACGTACCACGTCCAAGTAAAAAAGATTTGCTTGTATTTTATTTTAAATTGTGTAGATATATATTAGTGAAATCAAAGTATTCACGAAAGCTTAACTGAATACATAGGAAATGAGCTAGTTATACTAAATATTAAACTAGAATACTTCTCACATTGTTAGCTTTTTGCTTTTCGTGACAACCTCCAATGCTATGGAGTTTTGATTATCTAACCATCTCAACACACTCCAGAACCAATCTAATCACATTTGATTATAATAATCATGAAATCGCACTAATTAATCACAAATCGACCATAGCATCTATTGTTTGAATCAAAACTAAAACCGAACACGAAACCCCACACGAATGACTCTTTAAATCAATCCATCCAACCCAAAACACATCAAGAACACTCCACAACTAACTTCGAATAATCTTGCCTCAAAAATCCATTGAATCTATCCAAATAACAACTTTCGATCCATGGAATCCTTTATTGACCATGAAGGAAAGGAACACAAGTTTTAAATGACATGAAACGACTCGTATTGACTCAATAAGAATCAAGAAACACATTACAGTGGTGGAATGAAACTATGCATGCGTAACAAGAAAACGCAATGTGTGATCGATTAAAAAGAAATCAATCAACGTACCACGTCGAAGTAAATAAGATTTGCTTGTATTTTATTCTAAATTGTGTAGATATAGATTAGTGAAATCAGAGTATTCATGAAAGCTTAACTTAATACATAGGAAATGAGCTAGTTATACAAAAATATTAAAGTCGAATATTTCTCCCATTCTTAGCTTTTTGCTTTTCGTGACAGCCTTCAATGCTATGGAGTTTTGATTATCTAACCATCTCAACACACTCCAAATCCAATCTAATCACATTTGATTATAATAATCATGGGAATCGCACTAATTAATCAAAAATGGATCATAGCATCTATTGTTTGAATCAAAACTAAAACCAAACACAAAACACACGAATGACTCTTGAAATCAATCCATCGTACCCGAAACTCATAAAGAACTCTCCACAACCAACTTGGAATAATCTTGCCTCAAAAATCCATTGAATCTATCCAAATGACAACTTTCGATCCATGGAATCTTTTATTGACCATGAAGGAAAGGACACAAGTTTTAAATGACATGAATCGACTCGTATTGAATCAATAAGAATCAAGAAACACATTACAGTGGCGGAAGGAAACTATGCATGCGTAACAAGAAAACACAATGTGTGATCGATTAAAAAGAAGTCAATCAACGTACCACGTCTAAGTAAATAAGATTTGCTTGTATTTTATTCTAAATTGTGTTGATATAGATTAGTGAAATCATAGTATTCACCAAAGCTTAACTTAATACATAGGAAATGAGCTAGTTATACAAAAATATTAAACTCGAATATTTCTCGCATGTTGGCTTTTTGCTTTTCGTGACAGCCTTCAATGCTATGAAGTTTTGATTATCTAACCATCTCAACACACTCCAGATCCAATCTAATCACATTTGATTATAATAATCATTGGAATCGCACTACTTAATCAAAAATGGACCATAGCGTCTATTGTTTGAATCAAAACGAAAACCGAACACGAAACCACACCAATGACTCTTTAAATCAATCCATCCACAAACACATCAAGAACACTCCACAACAACTTCGAATAATCTTGCCTCAAAAATCCATTGAATCTATCCAAATAACAACTTTCGATCCATGGAATCCTTTATTGACCATGAAGGAAAGGAACACAAGTTTTAAATGACATGAAACGACTCGTATTGACTCAATAAGAATCAAGAAACACATTACAGTGGTGGAATGAAACTATGCATGCGTAACAAGAAAACGCAATGTGTGATCGATTAAAAAGAATCAATCAACGTACCACGTCGAAGTAAATAAGATTTGCTTGTATTTTATTCTAAATTGTGTAGATATAGATTAGTGAAATCAGAGTATTCATGAAAGCTTAACTTAATACATAGGAAATGAGCTAGTTATACAAAAATATTAAACTCGAATATTTCTCCCATGTTAGCTTTTTGCTTTTCGTGACAGCCTTCAATGCTATGGAGTTTTGATTATCTAACCATCTCAACACACTCCAAATCCAATCTAATCACATTTGATTATAATAATCATGGGAATCGCACTAATTAATCAAAAATGGATCATAGCATCTATTGTTTGAATCAAAACTAAAACCACACACAAAACACACGAATGACTCTTGAAATCAATCCATCGTACCCGAAACTCATAAAGAACTCTCCACAACTAGCTTCGAATAATCTTGCCTCAAAAATCCATTGAATCTATCCAAATGACAACTTTCGATCCATGGAATCTTTTATTGACCATGAAGGAAAGGACACAAGTTTTAAATGACAGAATCGACTCGTATTGATCAATAAGAATCAAGAAACACATTACAGTGGCGGAAGGAAACTATGCATGCGTAACAAGAAAACACAATGTGTGATCGATTAAAAAGAAGTCAATCAACGTACCACGTCTAAGTAAATAAGATTTGCTTGTATTTTATTCTAAATTGTGTTGATATAGATTAGTGAAATCATAGTATTCACCAAAGCTTAACTAATACATAGGAAATGAGCTAGTTATACAAAAATATTAAACTCGAATATTTCTCGCATGTTGGCTTTTTGCTTTTCGCGACAGCCTTCAATGCTATGAAGTTTTGATTATCTAACCATCTCAACACACTCCAGATCCAATCTAATCACATTTGATTATAATAATCATTGGAATCGCACTACTTAATCAAAAATGGACCATAGCGTCTATTGTTTGAATCAAAACCAAACAAAACACGAAACCACACGAATGACTCTTTAAATCAATCCATTCTACCCAAAACTCAATTAGAACACTACACACACCAACTTCGAACAATCTTGCCTAAAATCCATTGAATCTATCCAAATGACAACTTTCGATCCATGAAATCCTTTATTGACCATGAAGGAAAGGAACACAAGTTTTAAATGAAAAGAAACGACTCGTATTGACTCAATAAGAATCAAGAAACACATTACAGTGGCGGAATGAAACTATGCATGCGTAAAAAGAAAACACAATGTGTGATCGATTAAAAAGAAGTCAATCAACATACCACGTCAAGTAAATAATATTTCTTGTATTTTATTCTAAATTGTGTAGATATAGATTAGTGAAATCAGAGTATTCACGAAACCTGAACTTAATACATAGGAAATGAGCTAGTTATACAAAAATATTAAACTCGAATAATTCTCGCATGTTGGCTTTTTGCTTTTCGTGACAGCCTTCAATGCTATGGAGTTTTGATTATCTAACCATCTCAACACACTCCAGATCCAATCTAATCACATTTGATTATAATAATCATTGGAATCGCACTAATTAATCACAAATGGACCATAGCATCTATTGTCTGAATCAAAACTAAAACCAAACACGAAACACACGAATGACTCTTGAAATCAATCCATCGTACCCGAAACTCATAAAGAACTCTCCACAACCAACTTCGAATAATCTTGCCTCAAAAATCCATTGAATCTATCCACATAACAACTTTCGATCCATGGAATCTTTTATTGACCATGAAGGAAAGGAACACAAGTTTTAAATGACAAGAAACGCTCGTATTGACTCAATAAGAATCAAGAAACACATTACAGTGGCGGAATGAAACTATGCATGCGTAACAAGAAAACACAATGTGTGATCGATTGAAAAGAAGTCTATCAACGTACCACGTCCAAGTAAATAAGATTTGCTTGTATTTTATTCTAAATTGTGTGGATATAGATTAGTGAAATCAAAGTATTCATGAAAGCTTAACTAATACATAGGAAATGAGCTAGTTATACAAAATATTAAACTAGAATACTTCTCGCATTGTTAGCTTTTTGCTTTTCGTGACAGCCTTCAATGCTATGGAGTTTTAATTATCTAACCATCTCAACACACTCCAGATCCAATCTAATCACATTTGATTATAATAATCATTGGAATCGCACTAATTAATCGCAAATGGACCATAGCATCTATTGTTTGAATCAAAACTAAAACCGAACACGAAACCCCACACGAATGACTCTTTAAATCAATCCATCCAACCCAAAACACATCAAGAACACTCCACAACTAACTTCGAATAATCTTGCCTCAAAAATCCATTGAATCTATCCAAATAACAACTTTCGATCCATGGAATCCTTTATTGACCATGAAGGAAAGGAACACAAGTTTTAAATGACATGAAACGACTCGTATTGACTCAATAAGAATCAAGAAACACATTACAGTGGTGGAATGAAACTATGCATGCGTAACAAGAAAACGCAATGTGTGATCGATTAAAAAGAATCAATCAACGTACCACGTCGAAGTAAATAAGATTTGCTTGTATTTTATTCTAAATTGTGTAGATATAGATTAGTGAAATCAGAGTATTCATGAAAGCTTAACTTAATACATAGGAAATGAGCTAGTTATACAAAAATATTAAACTCGAATATTTCTCCCATTCTTAGCTTTTTGCTTTTCGTGACAGCCTTCAATGCTATGGAGTTTTGATTATCTAACCATCTCAACACACTCCAAATCCAATCTAATCACATTTGATTATAATAATCATGGAATCGCACTAATTAATCAAAAATGGATCATAGCATCTATTGTTTGAATCAAAACTAAAACCAAACACAAAACACACGAATGACTCTTGAAATCAATCCATCGTACCCGAAACTCATAAAGAACTCTCCACAACCAACTTCGAATAATCTTGCCTCAAAAATCCATTGAATCTATCCAAATGACAACTTTCGATCCATGGAATCTTTTATTGACCATGAAGGAAAGGACACAAGTTTTAAATGACAGAATCGACTCGTATTGAATCAATAAGAATCAAGAAACACATTACAGTGGCGGAAGGAAACTATGCATGCGTAACAAGAAAACACAATGTGTGATCGATTAAAAAGAAGTCAATCAACGTACCACGTCTAAGTAAATAAGATTTGCTTGTATTTTATTCTAAATTGTGTTGATATAGATTAGTGAAATCATAGTATTCACCAAAGCTTAACTTAATACATAGGAAATGAGCTAGTTATACAAAAATATTAAACTCGAATATTTCTCGCATGTTGGCTTTTTGCTTTTCGTGACAGCCTTCAATGCTATGAAGTTTTGATTATCTAACCATCTCAACACACTCCAGATCCAATGTAATCACATTTGATTATAATAATCATTGGAATCGCACTACTTAATCAAAAATGGAACATAGCGTCTATTGTTTGAATCAAAACCAAAACAAAACACGAAACCACACGAATGACTCTTTAAATCAATCCATTCTACCCAAAACTCAATTAGAACACTACACATCCAACTTCGAACAATCTTGCCTAAGAAATCCATTGAATCTATCCAAATGACAACTTTCGATCCATGAAATCCTTTATTGACCATGAAGGAAAGGAACACAAGTTTTAAATGAAAAGAAACGACTCGTATTGACTCAATAAGAATCAAGAAACACATTACAGAGGCGGAATGAAACTATGCATGCGTAAAAGAAAACACAATGTGTGATCGATTAAAAAGAAGTCAATCAACATACCACGTCAAAGTAAATAATATTTCTTGTATTTTATTCTAAATTGTGTAGATATAGATTAGTGAAATCAGAGTATTCACGAAACCTTAACTTAATACATAGGAAATGAGCTAGTTATACAAAAATATTAAACTCGAATAATTCTCGCATGTTGGCTTTTTGCTTTTCGTGACAGCCTTCAATGCTATGGAGTTTTGATTATCTAACCATCTCAACACACTCCAGATCCAATCTAATCACATTTGATTATAATAATCATTGGAATCGCACTAATTAATCACAAATGGACCATAGCATCTATTGTCTGAATCAAAACTAAAACCAAACACGAAACACACGAATGACTCTTGAAATCAATCCACCCGAACTCATAAAGAACTCTCCACAACCAACTTCGAATAATCTTGCCTCAAAAATCTATTGAATCTATCCACATAACAACTTTCGATCCATGGAATCTTTTATTGACCATGAAGGAAAGGAACACAAGTTTTAATGACAAGAAACGACTCGTATTGACTCAATAAGAATCAATAAACATATTACAGTGGCGGAATGAAACTATGCATGCGTAACAAGAAAACACAATGTGTGATCGATTGAAAAGAAGTCTATCAACGTACCACGTCCAAGTAAATAAGATTTGCTTGTATTTTATTCTAAATTGTGTGGATATAGATTAGTGAAATCAAAGTATTCATGAAAGCTTAACTAAATACATAGGAAATGAGCTAGTTATACAAAAATATTAAACTAGAATACTTCTCGCATTGTTAGCTTTTTGCTTTTCGTGACAGCCTTCAATGCTATGGAGTTTTAATTATCTAACCATCTCAACACACTCCAGATCCAATCTAATCACATTTGATTATAATAATCATTGGAATCGCACTAATTAATCGCAAATGGACCATAGCATCTATTGTTTGAATCAAAACTAAAACCAAACACGAAACCACACGAATGACTCTTGAAATCAATCCATCGCACCCGAAACTCATCAAGAACACTCCACAACCCACTTCGAAAAATCTTGCCTCAAAAATCAATTGAATCTATCCAAATGACAACTTTTGATACATGGAATCCTTTATTTACCTTGAAGAAAAGGAACGCAAGTTTTAAATGAAAAGAAACGACTCGTATTGACTCAATAAGAATCAAGAAACACATTACAGTGGCGGAATGAAACTATGCATGCGTAACAAGAAAACGCAATGTGTGATCGATTAAAAAGAAGTGAATCAACGTACCACGTCCAAGTAAAAAGATTTGCTTGTATTTTATTTAAATTGTGTAGATATATATTAGTGAAATCAAAGTATTCACGAAAGCTTAACTGAATACATAGGAAATGAGCTAGTTATACTAAAATATTAAACTAGAATACTTCTCACATTGTTAGCTTTTTGCTTTTCGTGACAACCTCCAATGCTATGGAGTTTTGATTATCTAACCATCTCAACACACTCCAGAACCAATCTAATCACATTTGATTATAATAATCATTGAAATCGCACTAATTAATCACAAATGGACCATAGCATCTATTGTTTGAATCAAAACTAAAACCGAACACGAAACCCCACACGAATGACTCTTTAAATCAATCCATCCAACCCAAAACACATCAAGAACACTCCACAACTAACTTCGAATAATCTTGCCTCAAAAATCCATTGAATCTATCCAAATAACAACTTTCGATCCATGGAATCCTTTATTGACCATGAAGGAAAGGAACACAAGTTTTAAATGACATGAAACGACTCGTATTGACTCAATAAGAATCAAGAAACACATTACAGTGGTGGAATGAAACTATGCATGCGTAACAAGAAAACGCAATGTGTGATCGATTAAAAGAAATCAATCAACGTACCACGTCGAAGTAAATAAGATTTGCTCGTATTTTATTCTAAATTGTGTAGATATAGATTAGTGAAATCAGAGTATTCATGAAAGCTTAACTTAATACATAGGAAATGAGCTAGTTATACAAAAATATTAAACTCGAATATTTCTCCCATTCTTAGCTTTTGCTTTTCGTGACAGCCTTCAATGCTATGGAGTTTTGATTATCTAACCATCTCAACACACTCCAATCCAATCTAATCACATTTGATTATAATAATCATGGAATCGCACTAATTAATCAAAATGGATCATAGCATCTATTGTTTGAATCAAAACTAAAACCAAACACAAAACACACGAATGACTCTTGAAATCAATCCATCGTACCCGAAACTCATAAAGAACTCTCCACAACCAACTTCGAATAATCTTGCCTCAAAAATCCATTGAATCTATCCAAATGACAACTTTCGATCCATGGAATCTTTTATTGACCATGAAGGAAAGGACACAAGTTTTAAATGACATGAATCGACTCGTATTGAATCAATAAGAATCAAGAAACACATTACAGTGGCGGAAGGAAACTATGCATGCGTAACAAGAAAACACAATGTGTGATCGATTAAAAAGAAGTCAATCAACGTACCACGTCTAAGTAAATAAGATTTGCTTGTATTTTATTCTAAATTGTGTTGATATAGATTAGTGAAATCATAGTATTCACCAAAGCTTAACTTAATACATAGGAAATGAGCTACTTATACAAAAATATTAAACTCGAATATTTCTCGCATGTTGGCTTTTTGCTTTTCGTGACAGCCTTCAATGCTATGAAGTTTTGATTATCTAACCATCTCAACACACTCCAGATCCAATGTAATCACATTTGATTATAATAATCATTGGAATCGCACTACTTAATCAAAAATGGACCATAGCGTCTATTGTTTGAATCAAAACCAAAACAAAACACGAAACCACACGAATGACTCTTAAATCAATCCATTCTACCCAAAACTCAATTAGAACACTATACATCCAACTTCGAACAATCTTGCCTAAGAATCCATTGAATCTATCCAAATGACAACTTTCGATCCATGAAATCCTTTATTGACCATGAAGGAAAGGAACACAAGTTTTAAATGAAAAGAAACGACTCGTATTGACTCAATAAGAATCAAGAAACACATTACAGAGGCGGAATGAAACTATGCATGCGTAAAAAGAAAACACAATGTGTGATCGATTAAAAAGAAGTCAATCAACATACCACGTCAAAGTAAATAATATTTTCTTGTATTTTATTCTAAATTGTGTAGATATAGATTAGTGAAATCAGAGTATTCACGAAACCTTAACTTAATACATAGGAAATGAGCTAGTTATACAAAAATATTAAACTCGAATAATTCTCGCATGTTGGCTTTTTGCTTTTCGTGACAGCCTTCAATGCTATGGAGTTTTGATTATCTAACCATCTCAACACACTCCAGATCCAATCTAATCACATTTGATTATAATAATCATTGGAATCGCACTAATTAATCACAAATGGACCATAGCATCTATTGTCTGAATCAAAACTAAAACCAAACACGAAACACATGAATGACTCTTGAAATCAATCCATCGTACCCGAAACTCATAAAGAACTCTCCACAACCAACTTCGAATAATCTTGCCTCAAAAATCCATTGAATCTATCCACATAACAACTTTCGATCCATGGAATCTTTTATTGACCATGAAGGAAAGGAACACAAGTTTTTAATGACAAGAAACGACTCGTATTGACTCAATAAGAATCAATAAACATATTACAGTGGCGGAATGAAACTATGCATGCGTAACAAGAAAACACAATGTGTGATCGATTGAAAAGAAGTCTATCAACGTACCACGTCCAAGTAAATAAGATTTGCTTGTATTTTATTCTAAATTGTGTGGATATAGATTAGTGAAATCAAAGTATTCATGAAAGCTTAACTAAATACATAGGAAATGAGCTAGTTATACAAAAATATTAAACTAGAATATTTCTCGCATTGTTAGCTTTTTGCTTTTCGTGACAGCCTTCAATGCTATGGAGTTTTGATTATCTAACCATCTCAACACACTCCAGATCCAATCTAATCACATTTGATTATAATAATCATTGGAATCGCACTAATTAATCGCAAATGGACCATAGCATCTATTGTTTGAATCAAAACTAAAACCAAACACGAAACCACACGAATGACTCTTGAAATCAATCCATCGCACCCGAAACTCATCAAGAACACTCCACAACCCACTTCGAAAAATCTTGCCTCAAAAATCAATTGAATCTATCCAAATGACAACTTTTGATACATGGAATCCTTTATTTACCTTGAAGAAAAGGAACGCAAGTTTTAAATGAAAAGAAACGACTCGTATTGACTCAATAGAATCAAGAAACACATTACAGTGGCGGAATGAAACTATGCATGCGTAACAAGAAAACGCAATGTGTGATCGATTAAAAAGAAGTGAATCAACGTACCACGTCCAAGTAAAAAAGATTTGCTTGTATTTTATTTAAATTGTGTAGATATATATTAGTGAAATCAAAGTATTCACGAAAGCTTAACTGAATACATAGGAAATGAGCTAGTTATACTAAAATATTAAACTAGAATACTTCTCACATTGTTAGCTTTTTGCTTTTCGTGACAACCTCCAATGCTATGGAGTTTTGATTATCTAACCATCTCAACACACTCCAGAACCAATCTAATCACATTTGATTATAATAATCATTGAAATCGCACTAATTAATCACAAATGGACCATAGCATCTATTGTTTGAATCAAAACTAAAACCGAACACGAAACCCCACACGAATGACTCTTTAAATCAATCCATCCAACCCAAAACACATCAAGAACACTCCACAACTAACTTCGAATAATCTTGCCTCAAAAATCCATTGAATCTATCCAAATAACAACTTTCGATCCATGGAATCCTTTATTGACCATGAAGGAAAGGAACACAAGTTTTAAATGACATGAAACGACTCGTATTGACTCAATAAGAATCAAGAAACACATTACAGTGGTGGAATGAAACTATGCATGCGTAACAAGAAAACGCAATGTGTGATCGATTAAAAAGAAATCAATCAACGTACCACGTCGAAGTAAATAAGATTTGCTTGTATTTTATTCTAAATTGTGTAGATATAGATTAGTGAAATCAGAGTATTCATGAAAGCTTAACTTAATACATAGGAAATGAGCTAGTTATACAAAAATATTAAACTCGAATATTTCTCCCATTCTTAGCTTTTTGCTTTTCGTGACAGCCTTCAATGCTATGGAGTTTTGATTATCTAACCATCTCAACACACTCCAAATCCAATCTAATCACATTTGATTATAATAATCATGGGAATCGCACTAATTAATCAAAATGGATCATAGCATCTATTGTTTGAATCAAAACTAAAACCAAACACAAAACACGAATGACTCTTGAAATCAATCCATCGTACCCGAAACTCATAAAGAACTCTCCACAACCAACTTCGAATAATCTTGCCTCAAAAATCCATTGAATCTATCCAAATGACAACTTTCGATCCATGGAATCTTTTATTGACCATGAAGGAAAGGACACAAGTTTTAAATGACATGAATCGACTCGTATTGAATCAATAAGAATCAAGAAACACATTACAGTGGCGGAAGGAAACTATGCATGCGTAACAAGAAAACACAATGTGTGATCGATTAAAAAGAAGTCAATCAACGTACCACGTCTAAGTAAATAAGATTTGCTTGTATTTTATTCTAAATTGTGTTGATATAGATTAGTGAAATCATAGTATTCACAAAGCTTAACTTAATACATAGGAAATGAGCTATTATACAAAATATTAAACTCGAATATTTCTCGCATGTTGGCTTTTTGCTTTTCGTGACAGCCTTCAATGCTATGAAGTTTTGATTATCTAACCATCTCAACACACTCCAGATCCAATCTAATCACATTTGATTATAATAATCATTGGAATCGCACTACTTAATCAAAAATGGACCATAGCGTCTATTGTTTGAATCAAAACCAAAACGAAACACGAAACCACACGAATGACTCTTTAAATCAATCCATTCTACCCAAAACTCAATTAGAACACTACACATCCAACTTCGAACAATCTTGCCTAAGAAATCCATTGAATCTATCCAAATGACAACTTTCGATCCATGAAATCCTATATTGACCATGAAGGAAAGGAACACAAGTTTTAAATGAAAAGAAACGACTCGTATTGACTCAATAAGAATCAAGAAACACATTACAGAGGCGGAATGAAACTATGCATGCGTAAAAAGAAAACACAATGTGTGATCGATTAAAAAGAAGTCAATCAACGTACCACGTCTAAGTAAATAAGATTTGCTTGTATTTTATTCTAAATTGTGTTGATATAGATTAGTGAAATCATAGTATTCACCAAAGCTTAACTTAATACATAGGAAATGAGCTAGTTATACAAAAATATTAAACTCGAATAATTCTCGCATGTTGGCTTTTTGCTTTTCGTGACAGCCTTCAATGCTATGGAGTTTTGATTATCTAACCATCTCAACACACTCCAGATCCAATCTAATCACATTTGATTATAATAATCATTGGAATCGCACTAATTAATCACAAATGGACCATAGCATCTATTGTCTGAATCAAAACTAAAACCAAACACGAAACACACGATTGACTCTTGAAATCAATCCATCGTACCCGAAACTCATAAAGAACTCTCCACAACCAACTTCGAATAATCTTGCCTCAAAAATCCATTGAATCTATCCACATAACAACTTTCGATCCATGGAATCTTTTATTGACCATGAAGGAAAGGAACACAAGTTTTTAATGACAAGAAACGACTCGTATTGACTCAATAAGAATCAATAAACATATTACAGTGGCGGAATGAAACTATGCATGCGTAACAAGAAAACACAATGTGTGATCGATTGAAAAGAAGTCTATCAACGTACCACGTCCAAGTAAATAAGATTTGCTTGTATTTTATTCTAAATTGTGTGGATATAGATTAGTGAAATCAAAGTATTCATGAAAGCTTAACTAAATACATAGGAAATGAGCTAGTTATACAAAAATATTAAACTAGAATACTTCTCGCATTGTTAGCTTTTTGCTTTTCGTGACAGCCTTCAATGCTATAGAGTTTTAATTATCTAACCATCTCAACACACTCCAGATCCAATCTAATCACATTTGATTATAATAATCATTGGAATCGCACTAATTAATCGCAAATGGACCATAGCATCTATTGTTTGAATCAAAACTAAAACCAAACACGAAACCACACGAATGACTCTTGAAATCAATCCATCGCACCCGAAACTCATCAAGAACACTCCACAACTAACTTCGAATAATCTTGCCTCAAAAATCCATTGAATCTATCCAAATAACAACTTTCGATCCATGGAATCCTTTATTGACCATGAAGGAAAGGAACACAAGTTTTAAATGACATGAAACGACTCGTATTGACTCAATAAGAATCAAGAAACACATTACAGTGGTGGAATGAAACTATGCATGCGTAACAAGAAAACGCAATGTGTGATCGATTAAAAAGAAATCAATCAACGTACCACGTCGAAGTAAATAAGATTTGCTTGTATTTTATTCTAAATTGTGTAGATATAGATTAGTGAAATCAGAGTATTCATGAAAGCTTAACTTAATACATAGGAAATGAGCTAGTTATACAAAAATATTAAACTCGAATATTTCTCCCATTCTTAGCTTTTTGCTTTTCGTGACAGCCTTCAATGCTATGGAGTTTTGATTATCTAACCATCTCAACACACTCCAAATCCAATCTAATCACATTTGATTATAATAATCATGGGAATCGCACTAATTAATCAAAATGGATCATAGCATCTATTGTTTGAATCAAAACTAAAACCAAACACAAACACACGAATGACTCTTGAAATCAATCCATCGTACCCGAAACTCATAAAGAACTCTCCACAACCAACTTCGAATAATCTTGCCTCAAAATCCATTGAATCTATCCAAATGACAACTTTCGATCCATGGAATCTTTTATTGACCATGAAGGAAAGGACACAAGTTTTAAATGACATGAATCGACTCGTATTGAATCAATAAGAATCAAGAAACACATTACAGTGGCGGAAGGAAACTATGCATGCGTAACAAGAAAACACAATGTGTGATCGATTAAAAAGAAGTCAATCAACGTACCACGTCTAAGTAAATAAGATTTGCTTGTATTTTATTCTAAATTGTGTGATATAGATTAGTAAATCATAGTATTGACCAAAGCTTAACTTAATACATAGGAAATGAGCTAGTTATACAAGAATATTAAACTCGAATATTTCTCGCATGTTGGCTTTTTGCTTTTCGTGACAGCCTTCAATGCTATGAAGTTTTGATTATCTAACCATCTCAACACACTCCAGATCCAATCTAATCACATTTGATTATAATAATCATTGGAATCGCACTACTTAATCAAAAATGGACCATAGCGTCTATTGTTTGAATCAAAACGAAAACCGAACACGAAACCCCACACAAATGACTCTTTAAATCAATCCATCCAACCCAAAACACATCAAAAACACTCCACAACTAACTTCGAATAATCTTGCCTCAAAATTCCATTGAATCTATCCAAATAACAACTTTCGATCCATGGAATCCTTTATTGACCATGAAGGAAAGGAACACAAGTTTTAAATGACATGAAACGACTCGTATTGACTCAATAAGAATCAAGAAACACATTACAGTGGTGGAATGAAACTATGCATGCGTAACAAGAAAACGCAATGTGTGATCGATTAAAAAGAAATCAATCAACGTACCACGTCGAAGTAAATAAGATTTGCTTGTATTTTATTCTAAATTGTGTAGATATAGATTAGTGAAATCAGAGTATTCATGAAAGCTTAACTTAATACATAGGAAATGAGCTAGTTATACAAAAATATTAAACTCGAATATTTCTCCCATTCTTAGCTTTTTGCTTTTCGTGACAGCCTTCAATGCTATGGAGTTTTGATTATCTAACCATCTCAACACACTCCAAATCCAATCTAATCACATTTGATTATAATAATCATAGGAATCGCACTAATTAATCAAAAATGGATCATAGCATCTATTGTTTGAATCAAAACTAAAACCAAACACAAAACACACGAATGACTCTTGAAATCAATCCATCGTACCCGAAACTCATAAAGAACTCTCCACAACCAACTTCGAATAATCTTGCCTCAAAAATCCATTGAATCTATCCAAATGACAACTTTCGATCCATGGAATCTTTTATTGACCATGAAGGAAAGGACACAAGTTTTAAATGACATGAATCGACTCGTATTGAATCAATAAGAATCAAGAAACACATTACAGTGGCGGAAGGAAACTATGCATGCGTAACAAGAAAACACAATGTGTGATCGATTAAAAAGAAGTCAATCAACGTACCACGTCTAAGTAAATAAGATTTGCTTGTATTTTATTCTAAATTGTGTTGATATAGATTAGTGAAATCATAGTATTCACCAAAGCTTAACTTAATACATAGGAAATGAGCTAGTTATACAAAAATATTAAACTCGAATATTTCTCGCATGTTGGCTTTTTGCTTTTCGTGACAGCCTTCAATGCTATGAAGTTTTGATTATCTAACCATCTCAACACACTCCAGATCCAATCTAATCACATTTGATTATAATAATCATTGGAATTGCATTACTTAATCAAAAATGGACCATAGCGTCTATTGTTTGAATCAAAACCAAAACAAAACACGAAACCACACGAATGACTCTTTAAATCAATCCATTCTACCCAAAACTCAATTAGAACACTACACATCCAACTTCGAACAATCTTGCCTAAGAAATCCATTGAATCTATCCAAATGACAACTTTCGATCCATGAAATCCTTTATTGACCATGAAGGAAAGGAACACAAGTTTTAAATGAAAAGAAACGACTCGTATTGACTCAATAAGAATCAAGAAACACATTACAGAGGCGGAATGAAACTATGCATGCGTAAAAAGAAAACACAATGTGTGATCGATTAAAAAGAAGTCAATCAACATACCACGTCAAAGTAAATAATATTTTCTTGTATTTTATTCTAAATTGTGTAGATATAGATTAGTGAAATCAGAGTATTCACGAAACCTTAACTTAATACATAGGAAATGAGCTAGTTATAGAAAAATATTAAACTCGAATAATTCTCGCATGTTGGCTTTTTGATTTTCGTGACAGCCTTCAATGCTATGGAGTTTTGATTATCTAACCATCTCAACACACTCCAGATCCAATCTAATCACATTTGATTATAATAATCATTGGAATCGCACTAATTAATCACAAATAGACCATAGCATCTATTGTCTGAATCAAAACTAAAACCAAACACGAAACACACGAATGACTCTTGAAATCAATCCATCGTACCCGAAGCTCATAAAGAACTCTCCACAACCAACTTCGAATAATCTTGCCTCAAAAATCCATTGAATCTATCCACATAACAACTTTCGATCCATGGAATCTTTTATTGACCATGAAGGAAAGGAACACAAGTTTTTAATGACAAGAAACGACTCGTATTGACTCAATAAGAATCAATAAACATATTACAGTGGCGGAATGAAACTATGCATGCGTAACAAGAAAACACAATGTGTGATCGATTGAAAAGAAGTCTATCAACGTACCACGTCCAAGTAAATAAGATTTGCTTGTATTTTATTCTAAATTGTGTGGATATAGATTAGTGAAATCAAAGTATTCATGAAAGCTTAACTAAATACATAGGAAATGAGCTAGTTATACAAAAATATTAAACTAGAATACTTCTCGCATTGTTAGCTTTTTGCTTTTCGTGACAGCCTTCAATGCTATGGAGTTTTAATTATCTAACCATCTCAACACACTCCAGATCCAATCTAATCACATTTGATTATAATAATCATTGGAATCGCACTAATTAATCGCAAATGGACCATAGCATCTATTGTTTGAATCAAAACTAAAACCAAACACGAAACCACACGAATGACTCTTGAAATCAATCCATCGCACCCGAAACTCATCAAGAACACTCCACAACCCACTTCGAAAAATCTTGCCTCAAAAATCAATTGAATCTATCCAAATGACAACTTTTGATACATGGAATCCTTTATTTACCTTGAAGAAAAGGAACGCAAGTTTTAAATGAAAAGAAACGACTCGTATTGACTCAATAAGAATCAAGAAACACATTACAGTGGCGGAATGAAACTATGCATGCGTAACAAGAAAACGCAATGTGTGATCGATTAAAAAGAAGTGAATCAACGCACCACGTCCAAGTAAAAAAGATTTGCTTGTATTTTATTTTAAATTGTGTAGATATATATTAGTGAAATCAAAGTATTCACGAAAGCTTAACTGAATACATAGAAAATGAGCTAGTTATACTAAAATATTAAACTAGAATACTTCTCATATTGTTAGCTTTTTGCTTTTCGTGACAACCTCCAATGCTATGGAGTTTTGATTATCTAACCATCTCAACACACTCCAGAACCAATCTAATCACATTTGATTATAATAATCATTGAAATCGCACTAATTAATCACAAATCGACCATAGCATCTATTGTTTGAATCAAAACTAAAACCGAACACGAAACCCCACACGAATGACTCTTTAAATCAATCCATCCAACCCAAAACACATCAAGAACACTCCACAACTAACTTCGAATAATCTTGCCTCAAAAATCCATTGAATCTATCCAAATAACAACTTTCGATCCATGGAATCCTTTATTGACCATGAAGGAAAGGAACACAAGTTTTAAATGACATGAAACGACTCGTATTGACCCAATAAGAATCAAGAAACACATTACAGTGGTGGAATGAAACTATGCATGCGTAACAAGAAAACGCAATGTGTGATCGATTAAAAAGAAATCAATCAACGTACCACGTCGAAGTAAATAAGATTTGCTTGTATTTTATTCTAAATTGTGTAGATATAGATTAGTGAAATCAGAGTATTCATGAAAGCTTAACTTAATACATAGGAAATGAGCTAGTTATACAAAAATATTAAACTCGAATATTTCTCCCATTCTTAGCTTTTTGCTTTTCGTGACAGCCTTCAATGCTATGGAGTTTTGATTATCTAACCATCTCAACACACTCCAAATCCAATCTAATCACATTTGATTATAATAATCATGGGAATCGCACTAATTAATCAAAAATGGATCATAGCATCTATTGTTTGAATCAAAACTAAAACCAAACACAAAACACACGAATGACTCTTGAAATCAATCCATCGTACCCGAAACACATAAAGAACACTTCACATCCAACTTCGAGCAATCTTGCTTAAAAAATCCTTTGAATCTATACAAATGACAACTTTCGATCCATGGAATCCTTTATTGACCATGAAGGAAAGGAACACAAGTTTTAAATGACATGAAACGACTCGTATTGACTCAATAAGAATCAAGAAACACATTACAGTGGCGGAATGAAACTATGCAGGCGTAACAAGAAAATGCAATGTGTGATCGATTAAAAAGAAGTCAATCAACGTACCACGTCCAAGTAAAAAAGATTTGCTTGTATTTTATTCTAAATTGTGTAGATATAGATTAGTGAAATCAAAGTATTCACGAAAGCTTAACAAAATACATAAGAAATGAGTTAGTTATACAAAAATATTAAACTAAAATACTTCTCGCATTGTTAGCTTTTTGCTTTTCGTGACAACCACCAATGCTATGGAGTTTTGATTATTTAACCATCTCAACACACTCCAGAACCAATCTAATCACATTTGATTATAATAATCATTGGAATCGCACTAATTAATCACAAATGGACCATGGCATCTATTGTTTGTATCAAAACTAAAACCCAACACGAAACCACACGATTGACTCTTGAAATCAATCCATCGTACCCGAAACTCATAAAGAACTCTCCACAACCAACTTCGAATAATCTTGCCTCAAAAATCCATTGAATCTATCCAAATGACAACTTTCGATCCATGGAATCTTTTATTGACCATGAAGGAAAGGACACAAGTTTTAAATGACATGAATCGACTCGTATTGAATCAATAAGAATCAAGAAACACATTACAGTGGCGGAATGAAACTATGCATGCGTAACAAGAAAACGCAATGGGTGATCGATTAAAAAGAAGTCAATCAACGTACCACGTCCAAGTAAATAATATTTTCTTGTATTTTATTCTAAATTGTGTAGATATAGATTAGTGAAATCAGAGTATTCACGAAAGCTTAACAAAATAAATAGGAAATGAGCTAGTTATACAAAAATATTAAACTACAATACTTCTCGTATTGTTAGCTTTTTGCTTTTCGTGACAACCACAAATGCTATGGAGTTTTGATTATCTAACCATCTCAACACACTCCAGAACCAATCTAATCACATTTGATTATAATAATCATTGGAATCGCACTAATTAATCATAAATGGACCATAGCATCTATTGTTTGAATCAAAACTAAAACCAAACACGACACCACAGGAATGACTCTTGAAATCAATCCATCCTACCCAAAACTCATCAAGAACACTCCACAACTAACTTTGAACAATCTTGCCTCAAAAATCCATTGAATCTGTCCAAATAACAACTTTCAATCAATGGAATCCTTTATTGACCATGAAGGAAAGGAACACAAGTTTTTAATGACAAGAAACGACTCGTATTGACTCAATAAGAATCAAGAAACATATTACAGTGGCGGAATGAAACTATGCATGCGTAACAAGAAAACGCAATGTGTGATCGATTCAAAAGAAGTCAATCAACATACCACGTCCAAGTAAATAAGATTTGCTTGTATTTTATTCTAAATTGTGTAGATATAGATTAGTGAAATCAGAGTATTCATGAAAGCTTAACAAAATAAATAGGAAATGAGCTAGTTATACAAAAATATTAAACTAGAATACTTCTCGTATTGTTAGCTTTTTGCTTTTCGTGACAACCACCAATGCTATGGAGTTTTGATTATCTAACCATCTCAACACACTCCAGAACCAATCTAATCACATTTGAGTATAATAATCATTGGAATCGCACTAATTAATCACAAATGGACCATGGCATCTATTGTTTGAATCAAAACTAAAACCGAACACGAAACACACGAATGACTCTTGAAATCAATCTATCATACCCGAAACTCATAAAGAACTCTCCACAACCAACTTCGAATAATCTTGCCTCAAAAATCCATTAAATCTATCCAAATAACAACTTTCGATCCATGGAATCTTTTATTGACCATGAAGGAAAGAAACACAAGTTTTAAATGACAAGAAACGACTCGTATTGACTCAATAAGAATCAAGAAACATATTACAGTGGCGAAATGAAACTATGCATGCGTAACAAGAAAACACAATGTGTGATCGATTCAAAAGAAGTCAATCAACATACCACGTCTAAGTAAATAAGATTTGCTTGTATTTTATTCTAAATTGTGTAGATATAGATTAGTGAAATCAGAGTATTTACGAAAGCTTAACTTAATACATAGGAAATGAGCTAGTTATACAAAAATATTAAACTAAAATACTTATCGAATTGTTAGCTTTTTGCTTTTCGTGACAACCACCAATGCTATGGAGTTTTGATTATCTAACCATCTCAACACACTCCAGAACAAATCTAATCACATTTGATTATAATAATCATTGGAATCGCACTAATTAATCAAAAATGGACCATAGCGTCTATTGTTTGAATCAAAACTAAAACCAAACACGACACCACAGGAATGACTCTTGAAATCAATCCATCGTACCCGAAACTCATAAAGAACTCTCCACAACCAACTTCGAATAATCTTGCGTCAAAAATCTATTGAATCTATCCAAATGACAACTTTCGATCCATGGAATCTTTTATTGACCATGAAGGAAAGAAACACAAGTTTTAAATGACAAGAAACGACTCGTATTGACTCAATAAGAATCAAGAAACACATTACAGTGGCGAAATGAAACTATGCATGCGTAACAAGAAAACGTAATGTGTGATCGATTAAAAAGAAGTCAATCAACGTACCACGTCCAAGTAAATAATATTTTCTTGTATTTTATTCTAAATTTTGTAGATATCGATTAGTGAAATCAGAGTATTCACGAAAGCTTAACAAAATAAATAGGAAATGAGCTAGTTATACAAAAATATTAAACTAGAATACTTTTCGTATTGTTAGCTTTTTGCTTTTCGTGACAACCACCAATGCTATGGAGTTTTGATTATCTAACCATCTCAACACACTCAAGAACCAATCTAATCACATTTGATTATAATAATCATTGGAATCGCACTAATTAATCATAAATGGACCATAGCATCTATTGTTTGAATCAAAACTAAAACCAAACACGACACCACAGGAATGACTCTTGAAATCAATCCATCCTACCCAAAACTCATCAAGAACACTCCACAACTAACTTTGAACAATCTTGCCTCAAAAATCCATTGAATCTGTCCAAATAACAACTTTCAATCCATGGAATCCTTTATTGACCATGAAGGAAAGGAACACAAGTTTAAAATGACAAGAAACGACTCGTATTGACTCAATAAGAATCAAGAAACACATTACAGTGGCGAAATGAAACTATGCATGCGTAACAAGAAAACGCAATGTGTGATCGATTAAAAAGAAGTCAATCAACGTACCACGTCTAAGTAAATAAGATTTGCTTGTATTTTATTCTAAATTGTGTTGATATAGATTAGTGAAATCATAGTATTCACCAAAGCTTAACTTAATACATAGGAAATGAGCTAGTTATACAAAAATATTAAACTCGAATATTTCTCGCATGTTGGCTTTTTGCTTTTCATGATAGCCTTCAATGCTATGGAGTTTTGATTATCTAACCATCTCAACACACTCCAGATCCAATCTAATCACATTTGATTATAATAATCATTGGAATCGCACTAATTAATCACAAATGGACCATGGCATCTATTGTTTGAATCAAAACTAAAACCAAACACGAAACACACGAATGACTCTTAAAATCAATCCATCGTACCCGAAACTCATAAAGAACTCTCCACAACCAACTTCGAATAATGTTGCCTCAAAAATCCATTGAATCTATCCAAATAACAACTTTCGATCCATGGAATCTTTTATTGACCATGAAGGAAAGAAACACAAGTTTTAAATGACAAGAAACGACTCGTATTGACTCAATAAGAATCAAGAAACATATTACAGTGGCGGAATGAAACTATGCATGCGTAACAAGAAAACACAATGTGTGATCGATTCAAAAGAAGTCAATCAACATACCACGTCCAAGTAAATAAGATTTACTTGTATTTTATTCTAAATTGTGTAGATATAGATTAGTGAAATCAGAGTATTTACGAAAGCTTAACTTAATACATAGGAAATGAGCTAGTTATACAAAAATATTAAACTAAAATACTTATCGAATTGTTAGCTTTTTGCTTTTCGTGACAACCACCAATGCTATGGAGTTTTGATTATCTAACCATCTCAACACACTCCAGAACCAATCTAATCACATTTGATTATAATAATCATTGGAATCGCACTAATTAATCAAAAATGGACCATAGCGTCTATTGTTTGAATCAAAACTAAAACCAAACACGACACCACAAGAATGACTCTTGAAATCAATCCATCGTACCCGAAACTCATAAAGAACTCTCCACAACCAACTTCGAATAATCTTGCGTCAAAAATCCATTGAATCTATCCAAATGACAACTTTCGATCCATGGAATCTTTTATTGACCATGAAGGAAAGAAACACAAGTTTTAAATGACAAGAAACGACTCGTATTGACTCAATAAGAATCAAGAAACACATTACAGTGGCGAAATGAAACTATGCATGCGTAACAAGAAAACGCAATGTGTGATCGATTAAAAAGAAGTCAATCAACGTACCACGTCCAAGTAAATAATATTTTCTTGTATTTTATTCTAAATTGTGTAGATATAGATTAGTGAAATCAGAGTATTCATGAAAGCTTAACAAAATAAATAGGAAATGAGCTAGTTATACAAAAATATTAAACTAGAATACTTCTCGTATTGTTAGCTTTTTGCTTTTCGTGACAACCACCAATGCTATGGAGTTTTGATTATCTAACCATCTCAACACACTCCAGAACCAATCTAATCACATTTGATTATAATAATCATTGGAATCGCACTAATTAATCATAAATGGACCATAGCATCTATTGTTTGAATCAAAACTAAAACCAAACACGACACCACAGGAATGACTCTTGAAATCAATCCATCCTACCCAAAACTCATCAAGAACACTCCACAACTAACTTTGAACAATCTTGCCTCAAAAATCCATTGAATCTGTCCAATTAACAACTTTCAATCCATGGAATCCTTTATTGACCATGAAGGAAAGGAACACAAGTTTTAAATGACAAGAAACGACTCGTATTGACTCAATAAGAATCAAGAAACACATTACAGTGGCGAAATGAAACTATGCATGCGTAACAAGAAAACGCAATGTGTGATCGATTAAAAAGAAGTCAATCAACGTACCACGTCTAAGTAAATAAGATTTGCTTGTATTTTATTCTAAATTGTGTTGATATAGATTAGTGAAGTCATAGTATTCACCAAAGCTTAACTTAATACATAGGAAATGAGCTAGTTATACAAAAATATTAAACTCGAATATTTCTCGCATGTTGGCTTTTTGCTTTTCGTGACAGACTTCAATGCTATGAAGTTTTGATTATCTAACCATCTCAACACACTCCATATCCAATCTAATCTCTTTTGATTATATTAATCATTGGAATCGCACTAATTAATCACAAATGGACCATGGCATCTATTGTTTGAATCAAAACTAAAACCGAACACGAAACACGCGAATGACTCTTGAAATCAATCCATCATACGCGAAACTCATAAAGAACTCTCCACAACCAACTTCGAATAATCTTGCCTCAAAATCCATTGAATCTATCCAAATAACAACTTTCGATCCATGGAATCTTTTATTGACCATGAAGGAAAGAAACACAAGTTTTAAATGACAAGAAACGACTCGTATTGACTCAATAAGAATCAAGAAACATATTACAATGGCGGAATGAAACTATGCATGCGTAACAAGAAAACGCTATGTGTGATCGATTCAAAAGAAGTCAATCAACATACCACGTCCAAGTAAATAAGATTTGCTTGTATTTTATTCTAAATTGTGTAGATATAGATTAGTGAAATCAGAGTATTCACGAAAGCTTAACTTAATACATAGGAAATGAGCTAGTTATACAAAAATATTAAACTAAAATACTTATCGAATTGTTAGCTTTTTGCTTTTCGTGACAACCACCAATGCTATGGAGTTTTGATTATCTAACCATCTCAACACACTCCAGAACCAATCTAATCACATTTGATTATAATAATCATTGGAATCGCACTAATTAATCAAAAATGGACCATAGCGTCTATTGTTTGAATCAAAACTAAAACCAAACACGACACCACAGGAATGACTCTTGAAATCAATCCATCGTACCCGAAACTCATAAAGAACTCTCCACAACCAACTTCGAATAATCTTGCGTCAAAAATCCATTGAATCTATCCAAATGACAACTTTCGATCCATGGAATCTTTTATTGACCATGAAGGAAAGGAACACAAGTTTTAAATGACAAGAAACGACTCGTATTGACTCAATAAGAATCAAGAAACACATTACAGTGGCGAAATGAAACTATGCATGCGTAACAAGAAAACGCAATGTGTGATCGATTAAAAAGAAGTCAATCAACGTACCACGTCTAAGTAAATAAGATTTGCTTGTATTTTATTCTAAATTGTGTTGATATAGATTAGTGAAATCATAGTATTCACCAAAGCTTAACTTAATACATACGAAATGAGCTAGTTATACAAAAATATTAAACTCGAATATTTCTCGCATGTTGGCTTTTTGCTTTTCGTGACAGCCTTCAATGCTATGGAGTTTTGATTATCTAACCATCTCAACACACTCCAGATCCAATCTAATCACATTTAATTATAATAATCATTGGAATCGCACTAATTAATCACAAATGGACCATGGCATCTATTGTTTGAATCAAAACTAAAACCAAACACGAAACACACGAATGACTATTGAAATCAATCCATCGTACCCGAAACTCATAAAGAACTCTCCACAACCAACTTCAAATAATCTTGCCTCAAAAATCCATTGAATCTATCCAAATAACAACTTTCGATCCATGGAATCTTTTATTGACCATGAAGGAAAGAAACACAAGTTTTAAATGACAAGAAACGACTCGTATTGACTCAATAAGAATCAAAAAACATATTACAGTGGCGGAATGAAACTGTGCATGCGTAACGAGAAAAGGCAATGTGTGATCGATTCAAAAGAAGTCAATCAACATACCACGTCCAAGTAAATAAGATTTGCTCGTATTTTATTCTAAATTGTGTAGATATAGATTAGTGAAATCAGAGTATTCACGAAAGCTTAACTTAATACATAGGAAATGAGCTAGTTATACAAAAATATTAAACTCGAATATTTCTCGCATGTTGGCTTTTTGCTTTTCGTGACAGCCTTCAATGCTATGGAGTTTTGATTATCTAACCATCTCAACACACTCCAGATCCAATCTAATCACATTTGATTATAATAATCATTGGAATCGCACTAATTAATCACAAACGGACCATGGCATCTATTGTTTGAATCAAAACTAAAACCAAACACGAAACACACGAATGACTCTTGAAATCAATCCATCGTACCCGAAACTCATAAAGAACTCTCCACAACCAACTTCGAATAATCTTGCCTCAAAAATCCATTGAATCTATCCAAATAACAACTTTCGATCCATGGAATCTTTTATTGACCATGAAGAAAAGAAACACAAGTTTTAAATGACAAGAAACGACTCGTATTGACTCAATAAGAATCAAGAAACATATTACAGTGGCGGAATGAAACTATGCATGCGTAACAGGAAAACGCTATGTGTGATCGATTCAAAAGAAGTCAATCAACGTACCACGTCCAAGTAAATAAGATTTGCTTGTATTTTATTCTAAATTGTGTAGATATAGATTAGTGAAATCAGATTATTCACGAAAGCTTAACTTAATACATAGGAAATGAGCTAGTTATAAAAAAATATTAAACTCGAATATTTCTCGCATGTTGGCTTTTTGCTTTTCGTGACAGCCTTCAATGCTATGGAGTTTTGATTATCTAACCATCTGAACACACTCCAGATCCAATCTAATCACATTTGATTATAATAATCATTGGAATCGCACTAATTAATCACAAATGGACCATGGCATCTATTGTTTGAATCAAAACTAAAACCAAACACGAAACACACGAATGACTCTTAAAATCAATCCATCGTACCCGAAACTCATAAAGAACTCTCCACAACCAACTTCGAATAATGTTGCCTCAAAAATCCATTGAATCTATCCAAATAACAACTTTCGATCCATGGAATCTTTTATTGACCATGAAGGAAAGAAACACAAGTTTTAAATGACAAGAAACGACTCGTATTGACTCAATAAGAATCAAGAAACATATTACAGTGGCGGAATGAAACTATGCATGCGTAACAAGAAAACGCAATGTGTGATCGATTCAAAAGAAGTCAATCAACATACCACGTCCAAGTAAATAAGATTTTCTTGTATTTTATTCTAAATTGTGTAGATATAGATTAGTGAAATCAGAGTATTTACGAAAGCTTAGCTTAATACATAGGAAATGAGCTAGTTATACAAAAATATTAAACTAAAATACTTATCGAATTGTTAGCTTTTTGCTTTTCGTGACAACCACCAATGCTATGGAGTTTTGATTATCTAACCATCTCAACACACTCCAGAACCAATCTAATCACATTTGATTATAATAATCATTGGAATCGCACTAATTAATCAAAAATGGACCATAGCGTCTATTGTTTGAATCAAAACTAAAACCAAACACGACACCACAGGAATGACTCTTGAAATCAATCCATCGTACCCGAAACTCATAAAGAACTCTCCACAACCAACTTCGAATAATCTTGCGTCAAAAATCCATTGAATCTATCCAAATGACAACTTTCGATCCATGGAATCTTTTATTGACCATGAAGGAAAGAAACACAAGTTTTAAATGACAAGAAACGACTCGTATTGACTCAATAAGAATCAAGAAACACATTATAGTGGCGAAATGAAACTATGCATGCGTAACAAGAAAACGCAATATGTGATCGATTAAAAAGAAGTCAATCAACGTACCACGTCCAAGTAAATAATATTTTCTTGTATTTTATTCTAAATTGTGTAGATATAGATTAGTGAAATCAGAGTATTCACGAAAGCTTAACAAAATAAATAGGAAATGAGCTAGTTATACAAAAATATTAAACTAGAATACTTCTCGTATTGTTAGCTTTTTGCTTTTCGTGACAACCGCCAATGCTATAGAGTTTTGATTATCTAACCATCTCAACACACTCCAGAACCAATCTAATCACATTTGATTATAATAATCATTGGAATCGCACTAATTAATCATAAGTGGACCATAGCTTCTATTGTTTGAATCAAAACTAAAACCAAACACGACACCACAGGAATGACTCTTGAAATCAATCCGTCCTACCCAAAACTCATCAAGAACACTCCACAACTAACTTTGAACAATCTTGCCTCAAAAATCCATTGAATCTGTCCAAATAACAACTTTCAATCCATGGAATCCTTTATTGACCATGAAGGAAAGGAACACAAGTTTAAAATGACAAGAAACGACTCGTATTGACTCAATAAGAATCAAGAAACACATTACAGTGGCGAAATGAAACTATGCATGCGTAACAAGAAAACGCAATGTGTGATCGATTAAAAAGAAGTCAATCAACGTACCACGTCTAAGTAAATAAGATTTGCTTGTATTTTATTCTAAATTGTGTTGATATAGATTAGTGAAATCATAGTATTCACCAAAGCTTAACTTAATACATAGGAAATGAGCTAGTTATACAAAAATATTAAACTCGAATATTTCTCGCATGTTGGCTTTTTGCTTTTCGTGACAGCCTTCAATGCTATGAAGTTTTGATTATCTAACCATCTCAACACACTCCAGATCCAATCTAATCACATTTGATTATATTAATCATTGGAATCGCACTAATTAATCACAAATGGACCATGGCATCTATTGTTTGAATCAAAACTAAAACCAAACACGAAACACAAGAATGACTCTTGAAATCAATCCATCGTACCCGAAACTCATAAAGAACTCTCCACAACCAACTTCGAATAATCTTGCCTCAAAAATCCATTGAATCTATCCAAATAACAACTTTCGATCCATGGAATCTTTATTGACCATGAAGGAAAGAAACACAAGTTTTAAATGACAAGAAACGACTCGTATTGACTCAATAAGAATCAAGAAACATATTAGTGGCGGAATGAAACTATGCATGCGTAACAAGAAAACGCTATGTGTGAACGATTCAAAAGAAGTCAATCACATACCACGTCCAAGTAAATAAGATTTGCTTGTATTTTATTCTAAATTGTGTAGATATAGATTAGTGAAATCAGAGTATTCACGAAAGCTTAACTTAATACATAGGAAATGAGCTAGTTATACAAAAATATTAAACTAAAATACTTATCGAATTGTTAGCTTTTTGCTTTTCGTGACAACCACCAATGCTATGGAGTTTTGATTATCTAACCATCTCAACACACTCCAGAACCAATCTAATCACATTTGATTATAATAATCATTGGAATCGCACTAATTAATCATAAATGGACCATAGCTTCTATTGTTTGAATCAAAACTAAAACCAAACACGACACCACAGGAATGACTCTTGAAATCAATCCGTCCTACCCAAAACTCATCAAGAACACTCCACAACTAACTTTGAACAATCTTGCCTCAAAAATCCATTGAATCTGTCCAAATAACAACTTTCAATCCATGGAATCCTTTATGACCATGAAGGAAAGGAACACAAGTTTAAAATGACAAGAAACGACTCGTATTGACTCAATAAGAATCAAGAAACACATTACAGTGGCGAAATGAAACTATGCATGCGTAACAAGAAAACGCAATGTGTGATCGATTAAAAAGAAGTCAATCAACGTACCACGTCTAAGTAAATAAGATTTGCTTGTATTTTATTCTAAATTGTGTTGATATAGATTAGTGAAATCATAGTATTCACCAAAGCTTAACTTAATACATAGGAAATGAGCTAGTTATACAAAAATATTAAACTCGAATATTTCTCGCATGTTGGCTTTTTGCTTTTCGTGACAGCCTTCAATGCTATGAAGTTTTGATTATCTAACCATCTCAACACACTCCAGATCCAATCTAATCACATTTGATTATATTAATCATTGGAATCGCACTAATTAATCACAAATGGACCATGGCATCTATTGTTTGAATCAAAACTAAAACCAAACACGAAACACAAGAATGACTCTTGAAATCAATCCATCGTACCCGAAACTCATAAAGAACTCTCCACAACCAACTTCGAATAATCTTGCCTCAAAAATCCATTGAATCTATCCAAATAACAACTTTCGATCCATGGAATCTTTTATTGACCATGAAGGAAAGAAACACAAGTTTTAAATGACAAGAAACGACTCGTATTGACTCAATAAGAATCAAGAAACATATTATAGTGGCGGAATGAAACTATGCATGCGTAACAAGAAAACGCTATGTGTGAACGATTCAAAAGAAGTCAATCACATACCACGTCCAAGTAAATAAGATTTGCTTGTATTTTATTCTAAATTGTGTAGATATAGATTAGTGAAATCAGAGTATTCACGAAAGCTTAACTTAATACATAGGAAATGAGCTAGTTATACAAAAATATTAAACTAAAATACTTATCGAATTGTTAGCTTTTTGCTTTTCGTGACAACCACCAATGCTATGGAGTTTTGATTATCTAACCATGTCAACACACTCCAGAACCAATCTAATCACATTTGATTATAATAATCATTGGAATCGCACTAATTAATCATAAATGGACCATAGCGTCTATTGTTTGAATCAAAACTAAAACCAAACAAGACACCACAGGAATGACTCTTGAAATCAATCCATCCTACCCAAAACTCATCAAGAACACTCCACAACTAACTTTGAACAATCTTGCCTCAAAAATCCATTGAATCTGTCCAAATAACAACTTTCAATCCATGGAATCCTTTATTGACCATGAAGGAAAGAAACACAAGTTTTAAATGACAAGAAACGACACGTATGGACTCAATAAGAATCAAGAAACACATTACAGTGGCGAAATGAAACTATGCATGCGTAACAAGAAAACGCAATGTGTGATCGATTAAAAAGAAGTCAATCAACGTACCACGTCTAAGTAAATAAGATTTGCTTGTATTTTATTCTAAATTGTGTGATATAGATTAGTGAATCATAGTATTCACCAAAGCTTAACTTAATACATAGGAAATGAGCTAGTTATACAAAATATTAAACTCGAATATTTCTCGCATGTTGGCTTTTTGCTTTTCGTGACGCCTTCAATGCTATGGAGTTTTGATTATCTAACCATCTCAACACAATCCAGATCCAATCTAATCACATTTGATTATAATAATCATTGGAATCGCACTAATTAATCACAAATGGACCATGGCATCTATTGTTTGAATCAAAACTAAAACCAAACACGAAACACACGAATGACTCTTGAAATCAATCCATCGTACCCGAAACTCATAAGAACTCTCCACAACCAACTTCGAATAATCTTGCCTCAAAATCCATTGAATCTATCCAAATAACAACTTTCGATCCATGGAATCTTTATTGACCATGAAGGAAAGAAACACAAGTTTTAAATGACAAGAAACGACTCGTATTGACTCAATAAGAATCAAAAAACATATTACAGTGGCGGAATGAAACTATGCATGCGTAACAAGAAAACGCTATGTGTGATCGATTCAAAAGAAGTCAATCAACGTACCACGTCCAAGTAAATAAGATTTGCTTGTATTTTATTCTAAATTGTGTAGATTTAGATTAGTGAAATCAGAGTATTCACGAAAGCTTAACTTAATACATAGGAAATGAGCTAGTTATACAAAAATATTAAACTAAAATACTTATCGAATTGTTAGCTTTTTGCTTTTCGTGACAACCATCAATGCTATAGAGTTTTGATTATCTAACCATGTCAACACACTCCAGAACCAATCTAATCACATTTGATTATAATAATCATTGGAATCGCACTAATTAATCATAAATGGACCATAGCGTCTATTGTTTGAATCAAAACTAAAACCAAACAAGACACCACAGGAATGACTCTTGAAATCAATCCATCCTACCCAAAACTCATCAAGAACACTCCACAACTAACTTTGAACAATCTTGCCTCAAAATCCATTGAATCTGTCCAAATAACAACTTTCATCCATGGAATCCTTTATTGACCATGAAGGAAAAAACACAAGTTTTAAATGACAAGAAACGACACGTATGACTCAATAAGAATCAAGAAACACATTACAGTGGCGAAATGAAACTATGCATGCGTAACAAGAAAACGCAATGTGTGATCGATTAAAAAGAAGTCAATCAACGTACCACGTCTAAGTAAATAAGATTTGCTTGTATTTTATTCTAAATTGTGTTGATATAGATTAGTGAATCATAGTATTCACCAAAGCTTAACTTATACATAGGAAATGAGCTAGTTATACAAAAATATTAAACTCGAATATTTCTCGCATGTTGCTTTTTGCTTTTCGTGACGCCTTCAATGCTATGGAGTTTTGATTATCTAACCATCTCAACACATCCAGATCCAATCTAATCACATTTGATTATAATAATCATTGGAATCGCACTAATTAATCACAAATGGACCATGGCATCTATTGTTTGAATCAAAACTAAAACCAAACACGAAACACACGAATGACTCTTGAAATCAATCCATCGTACCCGAAACTCATAAAGAACTCTCCACAACCAACTTCGAATAATCTTGCCTCAAAAATCCATTGAATCTATCCAAATAACAACTTTCGATCCGTGGAATCTTTTATTGACCATGAAGGAAAGAAACACAAGTTTTAAATGACAAGAAACGACTCGTATTGACTCAATAAGAATCAAAAAACATATTACAGTGGCGGAATGAAACTATGCATGCGTAACAAGAAAACGCTATGTGTGATCGATTCAAAAGAAGTCAATCAACGTACCACGTCCAAGTAAATAAGATTTGCTTGTATTTTATTCTAAATTGTGTAGATATAGATTAGTGAAATCAGAGTATTCACGAAAGCTTAACTTAATACATAGGAAATGAGCTAGTTATACAAAAATATTAAACTCGAATATTTCTCGCATGTTGGCTTTTTGCTTTTCGTGACAGCCTTCAATGCTATGGAGTTTTGATTATCTAACCATCTCAACACACTCCAGATCCAATCTAATCACATTTGATTATAATAATCATTGGAATCGCACTAATTAATCACAAATGGACCATGGCATCTATTGTTTGAATCAAAACTAAAACCAAACACGAAACACACGAATGACTATTGAAATCAATCCATCGTACCCGAAACTCATAAAGAACTCTCCACAACCAACTTCAAATAATCTTGCCTCAAAAATCCATTGAATCTATCCAAATAACAACTTTCGATCCATGGAATCTTTTATTGACCATGAAGGAAAGAAACACAAGTTTTAAATGACAAGAAACGACTCGTATTGACTCAATAAGAATCAAAAAACATATTACAGTGGCGGAATGAAACTATGCATGCGTAACAAGAAAACGCTATGTGTGATCGATTCAAAAGAAGTCAATCAACGTACCACGTCTAAGTAAATAAGATTTGCTTGTATTTTATTCTAAATTGTGTTGATATAGATTAGTGAATTCATAGTATTCACCAAAGCTTAACTTGATACATAGGAAATGAGCTAGTTATACAAAAATATTAAACTCGAATATTTCTCGCATGTTGGCTTTTTGCTTTTCGTGACGGCCTTCAATGCTATGGAGTTTTGATTATCTAACCATCTCAACACAATCCAGATCCAATCTAATCACATTTGATTATAATAATCATTGGAATCGCACTAATTAATCACAAATGGACCATGGCATCTATTGTTTGAATCAAAACTAAAACCAAACACGAAACACACGAATGACTCTTGAAATCAATCCATCGTACCCGAAACTCATAAAGAACTCTCCACAACCAACTTCGAATAATCTTGCCTCAAAAATCCATTGAATCTATCCAAATAACAACTTTCGATCCGTGGAATCTTTTATTGACCATGAAGGAAAGAAACACAAGTTTTAAATGACAAGAAACGACTCGTATTGACTCAATAAGAATCAAAAAACATATTACAGTGGCGGAATGAAACTATGCATGCGTAACAAGAAAACGCTATGTGTGATCGATTCAAAAGAAGTCAATCAACGTACCACGTCCAAGTAAATAAGATTTGCTTGTATTTTATTCTAAATTGTGTAGATATAGATTAGTGAAATCAAGTATTCACGAAAGCTTAACTTAATACATAGGAAATGAGCTAGTTATACAAAATATTAAACTCGAATATTTCTCGCATGTGGCTTTTTGCTTTTCGTGACAGCCTTCAATGCTATGGAGTTTTGATTATCTAACCATCTCAACACACTCCAGATCCAATCTAATCACATTTGATTATAATAATCATTGGAATCGCACTAATTAATCACAAATGGACCATGGCATCTATTGTTTGAATCAAAACTAAAACCAAACACGAAACACACGAATGACTATTGAAATCAATCCATCGTACCCGAAACTCATAAGAACTCTCCACAACCAACTTCAAATAATCTTGCCTCAAAAATCCATTGAATCTATCCAAATAACAACTTTCGATCCATGGAATCTTTTATTGACCATGAAGGAAAGAAACACAAGTTTTAAATGACAAGAAACGACTCGTATTGACTCAATAAGAATCAAAAAACATATTACAGTGGCGGAATGAAACTATGCATGCGTAACAAGAAAACGCTATGTGTGATCGATTCAAAAGAAGTCAATCAACGTACCATGTCCAAGTAAATAAGATTTGCTTGTATTTTATTCTAAATTGTGTAGATATAGATTAGTGAAATCAGAGTATTCACGAAAGCTTAACTTAATACATAGGAAATGAGCTAGTTATACAAAAATATTAAACTAAAATACTTATCGAATTGTTAGCTTTTTGCTTTTCGTGACAACCACCAATGCTATGGAGTTTTGATTATCTAACCATGTCAACACACTCCAGAACCAATCTAATCACATTTGATTATAATAATCATTGGAATCGCACTAATTAATCATAAATGGACCATAGCGTCTGTTGTTTGAATCAAAACTAAAACCAAACACGACACCACAGGAATGACTCTTGAAATCAATCCATCCTACCCAAAACTCATCAAGAACACTCCACAACTAACTTTGAACAATCTTGCCTCAAAAATCCATTGAATCTGTCTAAATAACAACTTTCAATCCATGGAATCCTTTATTGACCATGAAGGAAAGGAACACAAATTTTAAATGACAAGAAACGACTCGTATGAACTCAATAAGAATCAAGAAACACATTACAGTGGCGAAATGAAACTATGCATGCGTAACAAGAAAACGCAATGTGTGATCGATTAAAAAGAAGTCAATCAACGTACCACGTCTAAGTAAATAAGATTTGCTTGTATTTTATTCTAAATTGTGTTGATATAGATTAGTGAAATCATAGTATTCACCAAAGCTTAACTTAATACATAGGAAATGAGCTAGTTATACAAAAATATTAAACTCGAATATTTCTCGCATGTTGGCTTTTTGCTTTTCGTGACAGCCTTCAATGCTATGGAGTTTTGATTATCTAACCATCTCAACACACTCCAGATCCAATCTAATAACATTTGATTATAATAATCATTGGAATCGCACTAATTAATCACAAATGGACCATGGCATCTATTGTTTGAATCAAAACTAAAACCAAACACGAAACACACGAGTGACTCTTGAAATCAATCCATCGTACCCGAAACTCATAAAGAACTCTCCACAACCAACTTTGAATAATCTTGCCTCAAAAATCCTTTGAATCTATCCAAATAACAACTTTCGATCCATGGAATCTTTTATTGACCATGAAGGAAAGAAACACAAGTTTTAAATGACAAGAAACGACTCATATTGATTCAATAAGAATCAAAAAACATATTACAGTGGCGGAATGAAACTATGCATGCGTAACGAGAAAACGCAATGTGTGATCGATTCAAAAGAAGTCAATCAACATACCACGTCCAAGTAAATAAGATTAGCTTGTATTTTATTCTAAATTGTGTAGATATAGATTAGTGAAATCAGAGCATTCACGAATGCTTAACTTAATACATAGGAAATGAGATACTTATACAAAAATATTAAACTAGAATACTTATCAAATTGTTAGCTTTTTGCTTTTCGTGACAGCCTCCATAGCTATGGAGTTTTGATTATCTAACCATCTCAACATACTCCAGATCCAATCTAATATACATTTGATTATAACAATCATTGGAATTGCACTAATTAAACACAAATGGACCATAGCGTCTATTGTTTGAATAAAAACTAAAACCAAACACGAAACCACACGAATGACTCTTTAAATCAATCCATCCTACCCAAAACAGATCAAGAACACTCCTCAACCAACTTCGAACAATCTTACCTCCAAAATCCATTGAATCTATTCAAATAATAACTTTCGATCCATGGAATCCTTTATTGACCATGAAGGAAAGGAACACAAGTTTTAAATGACAAGAAACGACTCGTATTGACTCAATAAGAATCAAGAAACACATTACAGTGGGGGAATAAAACTATGCATGCGTAACAAGAAAACGCAATGTGTGATCGATTAAAAAGAAGTCAATCAACGTACCACGTCTAAGTAAATAAGATTTGCTTGTATTTTATTCTAAATTGTGTAGATATAGATTAGTGAAATCAGAGTATTCACAAAAGCTTAACTTAATACATAGGAAATGAGCTAGTTATACAAAAATATTAAACTCGAATACTTCTCTCATTGTTAGCTTTTTGCTTTTCGTGACAGCCCTCAATGCTATGGAGTTTTGATTATCTAACCATCTCAACACACTCCAGAACCAATCTTATCACATTTGATTATAATAATCATTGGAATCGCACTAATTAATCACAAATCGACCATAGCGTCTATTGTTTGAATCAAAACTAAAACCAAACACGAAACCACACGAATGACTCTTAAATCAATCCATCCTACCCAAAACACATCAAGAACACTCCACAACCAACTTCGAACAATCTTGCCTCAAAAATCCATTGAATCTATTCAAATAATAACTTTCGATCCATGGAATCCTTTATTGACCATGAAGGAAAGGAACACAAGTTTTAAATGACAAGAAACGACTTGTATGGACTCAATAAGAATCAAGAAACACATTACAGTGGCGGAATAAACTATGCATGCGTAACAAGAAAACGCAATGTGTGATGATTAAAAAGAAGTCAATCAACGTACCACGTCTAAGTAAATAAGATTTGCTTGTATTTTATTCTAAATTGTGTAGATATAGATTAGTGAGATCGGAGTATTCACAAAAGCTTAACTTAATACATAGGAAATGTGCTAGTTATACAAAAATATTAAATTCGAATACTTCTCGCATTGTTAGCTTTTTGCTTTTCGAGACAACCTCCAATGCTATGGAGTTTTGATTATCTAACCATCTCAACACACTCCAGATCCAATCTAATCACATTTGATTATAATAATCATTGGAATCGCACTAATTAATCCGAAATGGACCATAGCATGTATTGTTTGAATAAAAACTAAAACCAAACACGAAACCACACGAATAACTCTTGAAATCAATCCATCGTACCCGAAACTCATAAAGAACACTCCACAACCAACTTCGAATAATCTTGCCTCAAAAATCCATTGAATCTATCCAAATAACAACTTTCGATCCATGGAATCCTTTATTGACCATGAAGGAAAGGAACGCAAGTTTTAAATGACAAGAAACAACTCGTATTGACTCAATAAGAATCAAGAAACATATTACAGTGGCGGAATGAAACTATGCATGCGTAACAAGAAAACGCAATATGTGATCGATTAAAAAGAAGTCAATCAACGTACCACGTCTAAGTAAATAAGATTTGCTTGTATTTTACTCTAAATTGTGTGGATATAGATTAGTGAAATCTAAGTATTCACGAAAGCTTAACTTAATACATAGGAAATGAGCTAGATATACAAAAATATTAAACTAGAATACTTATCAAATTGTTAGCTTTTTGCTTTTCGTGACAGCCTCCATAGCTATGGAGTTTTGATTATCTAACCATCTCAACACATTCCAGATCCAATCTAATATACATTTGATTATAACAATCATTGGAATTGTACTAATTAATCACAAATGGACCATAGCGTCTATTGTTTGAATCAAAACTAAAACCAAACACGAAACCACACGAATGACTCTTTAAATCAATCCATCCTACCCAAAACAGATCAAGAACACTCCACAACCAACTTCGAACAATCTTGCCTCAAAAATCCATTGAATCTATTCAAATAATAACTTTCGATCCATAGAATCCTTTATTGACCATGAAGGAAAGAAACACAAGTTTTAAATGACAAGAAACGACTCGTATTGACTCAATAAGAATCAAGAAACACATTACAGTGGCGGAATAAAACTATGCATGCGTAACAAGAAAACGCAATGTGTGATCGATTAAAAAGAAGTCAATCAACGTACCACGTCTAAGTAAATAAGATTTGCTTGTATTTTATTCTAAATTGTGTAGATATAGATTAGTGAAATCAGAGTATTCACAAAAGCTTAACTTAATACATAGGAAATGAGCTAGTTATACAAAATATTAAACTCGAATACTTCTCGGATTGTTAGCTTTTTGCTTTTCGTGACAGCCCTCAATGCTATGGAGTTTTGATTATCTAACCATCTCAACACACTCCAGAACCAATCTTATCACATTTGATTATAATAATCATTGGAATCGCACTAATTAATCACAAATCGACCATAGCGTCTATTGTTTGAATCAAAACTAAAACAAACACGAAACCACACGAATGACTCTTTAAATCAATCCATCCTACCCAAAACACATCAAGAACACTCCACAACCAACTTCGAACAATCTTGCCTCAAAAATCCATTGAATCTATTCAAATAATAACTTTCGATCCATGGAATCCTTTATTGACCATGAAGGAAAGGAACACAAGTTTTAAATGACAAGAAACGACTTGTATGACTCAATAAGAATCAAGAAACACATTACAGTGGCGGAATAAAACTATGCATGCGTAACAAGAGAACGCAATGTGTGATCGATTAAATAGAAGTTAATCAACGTACCACGTCCAAGTAAATAAGATTTGCTTGTATTTTATTCTAAATTGTGTAGATATAGATTAGTGAAATCAGAGTATTCACAAAAGCTTAACTTAATACATAGGAAATGAGCTAGTTATACAAAAATATTAAACTCGAATACTTCTCGCATTGTTAGCTTTTTGCTTTTCGTGACAGCCTTCAATGCTATGGAGTTTTGATTATCTAACCATCTCAACACACTCCAGATCCAATCTAATCACATTTGATTATAATAATCATTGGAATCGCACTAATTAATCACAAATGGACCATAGCATGTATTGTTTGAATAAAAACTAAAACCAAACACGAAACCACACGAATACTCTTGAAATCAATCCATCGTACCCGAAACTCATAAAGAACACTCCACAACCAACTTCGAATAATCTTGCCTCAAAATCCATTGAATCTATCCAAATAACAACTTTCGATCCATGGAATCCTTTATTGACCATGAAGGAAGGAACGCAAGTTTTAAATGACAAGAAACAACTCGTATTGACTCAATAAGAATCAAGAAACATATTACAGTGGCGGAATAAAACTATGCATGCGTAACAAGAAAACGCAATGTGTGATCGATTAAAAAGAAGTCAATCAACGTACCACGTCCAAGTAAATAAGATTTGCTTATATTTTATTCTAAATTGTGTATATATAGATTAGTGAAATCAGAGTATTCACGAAAACTTAACTTAATACATAGAAATGAGCTAGTTATACTAAAATATTAAACTAAAATACTTCTCACATTGTTAGCTTTTTGCTTTTCGTGACAACCTCCAATGCTATGGAGTTTTGATAATCTAACCATCTCAACACACTCCAGATCCAATCTAATCACATTTGATTATAATAATCATTGGAATCGCACTAATTAATCACAAATCAACCATAGCATCTATTGTTTGAATCAAAACTAAAACCAAACACGAAACCACACGAATGACTCTTGAAATCAATCTATCGTACCCGAAACTCATAAAGAACACTCCACAACCAACTTCGAATAATCTTGCCTCAAAAATCGATCAAATCTACCCAAATAATAACTTTCGATCCATGGAATCCTTTATTGAACATGAAGGAAAGGAACGCAAGTTTTAAATGACAAGAAACGACTCGTATTGACTCAATAAGAATCAAGAAACATATTACAGTGGTGGAATGAAACTATGCATGTGTAACAAGAAAACGCAATGTGTGATTGATTAAAAAGAAGTCAATCAATGTACCACGTCGAAGTAAATAAGATTTGCTTGTATTTTATTCTAAATTATGTAGATATAGATTAGTGAAATCAGAGTATTCACGAAAGCTTAACTTAATACATAGTAAATGTGCTAGTTATACAAAAATATTAAACTAGAATACTTCTCGAATTGTTACCTTTTTGCTTTTCGTGACAGCCTCCATAGCTATGGAGTTTTGATTATCTAACCATCTCAACACACTCCAGATTCAATCTTATATACGTTTGTTTATAATAATCATTAGAATCGCACTAATTAATCACAAATGGACCATAGCATCTATTGTTTGAATCAAAACTAAAACCAAACATGAAACCACATGAATGAATCTTGAAATCAATCCATCGTACCCGAAACTCATCAAGAACACTTCACAACCCACTTCGAACAATCTTGCCTCAAAAATCAATTGAATCTATCCAAATGACAACTTTTGATACATGGAATCCTTTATTTACCTGGAAGAAAAGGAACGCAAGTTTTAAATGACAAGAAACGACTCGTATTGACTCAATAAGAATCAAGAAACACATTACAGTGGCGGAATGAAACTATGCATGCGTAACAAGAAAACGCAATGTGTGATCGATTAAAAAAGTCAATCAACGTACCACGTCCAAGTAAATAAGATTTGCTTGTATTTTATTCTAAATTGTGTAGATATATATTAGTGAAATCAAAGTATTCACGAAGCTTAACTTAATACATAGGAAATGAGCTAGTTATACTAAAATATTAAACGAGAATACTTCTCCCATTGTTAGCTTTTTGCTTTTCGTGACAACCTCCAATGCTATGGAGTTTTGATTATCTAACCATCTCAACACACTCCAGAACCAATCTAATCACATTTGATTATAATAATCATTGGAATCGCACTAATTAATCACAAATCGACCATAGCATCTATTGTTTAAATCAAAACTAAAACCAACACGAAACCACACGAATGACTATTTAAATCAATCCATCCTACCCTAAACACATCAAGAACACTCCACAACCAACTTCGAACAATCTTGCCTCAAAAATCCATTGAATCTATTCAAATAATAATTTTCGATCCATGGAATCCTTTATTGACCATGAAGAAAGGAACGCAAGTTTTAAATGACAAGAAACGACTCGTATTGACTCAATAAGAATCAACAAACATATTACAGTGGCGGAATGAAACTATGCATGCGTAACAAGAAAACGCAATGTGTGATCGATTAAAAAGAAGTCAATCAACGTAGCACGTCCAAGTAAATAAGATTTGCTTGTATTTTATTCTAAATTGTGTAGATATAGATTAGTGAAATCAGAGTATTCACGAAAGCTTAACTTAATACATAGGAAATGAGCTAGTTATACTAAAATATTAAACTAGAATACTTCTCGAATTGTTACCTTTTTGCTTTTCGTGACAGCCTCCATAGCTATGGAGTTTAGATTATCTAACCATTTCAACACACTCCAGATCCAATCTAATATACATTTGTTTATAACAATCATTAGAATCGCACTAATTAATCACAAATGGACCTTAGCATCTATTGTTTGAATCGAAACTAAACCCAAACACAAAACCACTCGAATGACTCTTGAAATCAATCCATCGTACCCGAAACTCATCAAGAACACTCCACAACCCACTTCGAACAATCTTGCCTCAAAATCATTGAATCTGTCCAAATGACAACTTTTGATACATGGAATCCTTTATTTACCTGAAGAAAAGGAACTCAAGTTTTAAATGACAAGAAACGACTCGTATTGACTTAATAAATCAAGAAACACATTACAGTGGCGGAATGAAACTATGCATGCGTAACAAGAAACGCAATGTGTGATCGATTAAAAAGAAGTCAATCAACGTACCACGTCCAAGTAAATAAGATTTGCTTGTATTTTCAAAATGTGTGATATAATTAGTGAATCAAGTATTCACGATAATACATAGTGAAATCAAATATTGAGCTAGTTATTAACTAAAAATACATAGAATGAGCTAGTTATACAAAATATTAAGAATACTTCTCACATTGTTAGCTTTTTGCTTTTCGTGACAACCTCCAATGCTATGGAGTTTTGATTATCTAACAATCTCAACACACTCCAGAACCAATCTAATCACATTTGATTATAATAATCATTGGAATCGCACTAATTAATCACAAATCGACCATAGCATCTATTGTTTAAAAAACTAAAACCAAACACGAAACCACACGAATGACTATTTAAATCAATCCATCCTACCCTAAACACATCAAGAACACTCCACAACCAACTTCGAACAATCTTGCCTCAAAAATCCATTGAATCTATTCAAATAATAACTTTCGATCCATGGAATCCTTTATTGACCATGAAGGAAAGGAACACAAGTTTTAAATGACAAGAACGACTTGTATGGACTCAATAAGAATCAAGAACACATTACAGTGGCGGAATAAAACTATGCATGCGTAACAAGAAAACGCAATGTGTGATCGATAAAAAGAAGTCAATCAACGTACCACGTCTAAGTAAATAAGATTTGCTTGTATTTTATTCTAAATTGTGTAGATATAGATTAGTGAAATCGGAGTATTCACAAAGCTTAACTTAATACATAGGAAATGCTAGTTATACAAAAATATTAAACTCGAATACTTCTCGCATTGTTAGCTTTTTGCTTTTCGTGACAACCTCCAATGCTATGGAGTTTTGATTATCTAACCATCTCAACACACTCCAGATCCAATCTAATCACATTTGATTATAATAATCATTGGAATCGCACTAATTAATCCCAAATGGACCATAGCATGTATTGTTTGAATAAAACTAAAACCAAACACGAAACCACACGAATAACTCTTGAAATCAATCCATCGTACCCGAAACTCATAAAGAACACTCCACAACCAACTTCGAATAATCTTGCCTCAAAAATCCATTGAATCTATCCAAATAACAACTTTCGATCCATGGAATCCTTTATTGACCATGAAGTAAAGGAACGCAAGTTTTAAATGACAAGAAACAACTCGTATTGACTCAATAAGAATCAAGAAACATATTACAGTGGCGGAATGAAACTATGCATGCGTAACAAGAAAACGCAATATGTGATCGATTAAAAAGAAGTCAATCAACGTACCACGTCTAAGTAAATAAGATTTGCTTGTATTTTATTCTAATTGTGTGGATATAGATTAGTGAAATCTAAGTATTCACGAAAGCTTAACTAATACATAGGAAATGAGCTAGTTATACAAAAATATTAAACTAGAATACTTATCGAATTGTTAGCTTTTTGCTTTTCGTGACAGCCTCCATAGCTATGGAGTTTTGATTATCTAACCATCTCAACACTTCCAGATCCAATCTAATATACATTTGATTATAACAATCATTGGAATTGACTAATTAATCACAATGGACCATAGCGTCTATTGTTTGAATCAAAACTAAAACCAAACACGAAACCACACGAATGACTCTTTAAATCAATCCATCCTACCCAAAACAGATCAAGAACACTCCACAACCAACTTCGAACAATCTTGCCTCAAAAATCCATTGAATCTATTCAAATAATAACTTTCGATCCATGGAATCCTTTATTGACCATGAAGGAAAGGAACACAAGTTTTAAATGACAAGAAACGACTCGTATTGACTCAATAAGAATCAAGAAACACATTACAGTGGCGGAATAAAACTATGCATGCGTAACAAGAAACGCAATGTGTGATCGATTAAAAAGAAGTCAATCAACGTACCACGTCTAAGTAAATAAGATTTGCTTGTATTTTATTCTAAATTGTGTAGATATAGATTAGTGAAATCAGAGTATTCACAAAAGCTTAACTTAATACATAGGAAATGAGCTAGTTATACAAAAATATTAAACTCGAATACTTCTCGGATTGTTAGCTTTTTGCTTTTCGTGACAGCCCTCAATGCTATGGAGTTTTGATTATCTAACCATCTCAACACACTCCAGAACCAATCTATCACATTTGATTATAATAATCATTGGAATCGCACTAATTAATACAAATCGACCATAGCGTCTATTGTTTGAATCAAAACTAAAACAAAACACGAAACCACACGAATGACTCTTTAAATAAATCCATCCTACCCAAAACACATCAAGAACACGCCACAACCAACTTCGAACAATCTTGCCTCAAAATCCATTGAATCTATTCAAATAATAACTTTCGATCCATGGAATCTTTATTGACCATGAAGGAAAGGAACACAAGTTTTAAATGACAAGAACGACTTGTATGGACTCAATAAGAATCAAGAAACACATTACAGTGGCGGAATAAATCTATGCATGCGTAACAGAAAACGCAATGTGTGATCGATAAAAAGAAGTCAATCAGGTACCACGTCTAAGTAAATAAGATTTGCTTGTATTTTATTCTAAATTGTGTAGATATAGATTAGTGAAATCGGAGTATTCACAAAAGCTTAACTTAATACATAGGAAATGTGCTAGTTATACAAAAATAAACTCGAATACTTCTCGCATTGTTAGCTTTTTGCTTTTCGTGACAGCCTTCAATGCTATGGAGTTTTGATTATCTAACCATCTCAACACACTCCAGATCCAATCTAATCACATTTGATTATAATAATTATTGGAATCGCACTAATTAATCCCGAATGGACCATAGCATGTATTGTTTGAATAAAAACTAAAACCAAACACGAAACCACACGAATACTCTTGAAATCAATCCATCGTACCCGAAACTCATAAAGAACACTCCACAACCAACTTCGAATAATCTTGCCTCAAAACCATTGAATCTATCCAAATAACAACTTTTCGATCCATGGAATCCTTTATTGACCATGAGGAAAGGAACGCAAGTTTTAAATGACAAGAAACAACTCGTATTGACTCAATAAGAATCAAGAAACATATTACAGTGGCGGAATGAAACTATGCATGCGTAACAAGAAAACGCAATATGTGATCGATAAAAAGAAGTCAATCAACGTACCACGTCCAAGTAAATAAGATTTGCTTATATTTTATTCTAAATTGTGTATATATAGATTAGTGAAATCAGAGTATTCACGAAAACTTAACTTAATACATAGGAAATGAGCTAGTTATACTAAAATATTAAACTAAAATACTTCTCACATTGTTAGCTTTTTGCTTTTCGTGACAACCTCCAATGCTATGGAGTTTTGATAATCTAACCATCTCAACACACTCCAGATCCAATCTAATCACATTTGATTATAATAATCATTGGAATCGCACTAATTAATCACAAATCAACCATAGCATCTATTGTTTGAATCAAAACTAAAATCAAACACGAAACCACACGAATGACTCTTGAAATCAATATCGTACCCGAACTCATAAAGAACACTCCACAACCAACTTCGAATAATCTTGCCTCAAAAATCAATCAAATCTACCCAAATAATAACTTTCGATCCGTGGAATCCTTTATTGAACATGAAGGAAAGGAACGCAAGTTTTAAATGACAAGAAACGACTCGTATTGACTCAATAAGAATCAAGAAACATATTACAGTGGTGGAATGAAACTATGCATGTGTAACAAGAAAACGCAATGTGTGATTGATTAAAAGAAGTCAATCAATGTACCACGTCGAAGTAAATAAGATTTGCTTGTATTTTATTCTAAATTATGTAGATAAAGATTAGTGAAATCAGAGTATTCACGAAAGCTTAACTTAATACATAGTAAATGTGTTAGTTATACAAAAATATTAAACTATATTACTCTCGAATTGTTACCTTTTTGCTTTTCGTGACAGCCTCCATAGCTATGGAGTTTGATTATCTAACCATCTCAACACACTCCAGATTCAATCTTATATACGTTTGTTTATAACAATCATTAGAATCGCAGTAATTAATCACAAATGGACCATAGCATCTATTGTTTGAATCAAAACTAAAACCAAACATGAAACCACATGAATGAATCTTGAAATCAATCCATCGTACCCGAAACTCATCAAGAACACTTCACAACCCACTTCGAACAATCTTGCCTCAAAAATCAATTGAATCTATCCAAATGACAACTTTTGATACATGGAATCCTTTATTTACCTGGAAGAAAAGGAACGCAAGTTTTAAATGACAAGAAACGACTCGTATTGACTCAATAAGAATCAAGAAACACATTACAGGCGGAATGAAACTATCCATGCGTAACAAGAAACGCAATGTGTGATCGATTAAAAAGAAGTCAATCAACGTACACGTCCAAGTAAATAAGATTTGCTTGTATTTTATTCTAAATTGTGTAATATATATTAGTGAAATCAAAGTATTCACGAAAGCTTAACTTAGTACATAGGAAATGAGCTAGTTATACTAAAATATTAAACTAGAATACTTCTCGAATTGTTACCTTTTTGCTTTTCGTGACAGCCTCCATAGCTATGGAGTTTAGATTATCTAACCATTTCAACACACTCCAGATCCAATCTAATACATTTGTTTATAACAATCATTAGAATCGCACTAATTAATCACAATGGACCATAGCATCTATTGTTTGAATCAAAACTAAAACCAAACACGAAACCACACGAATGACTCTTGAAATCAATCCATCGTACCCGAAACTCATCAAGAACACTCCACAACCCACTTCGAACAATCTTGCCTCAAAATCAATTAATCTGTCCAAATGACAACTTTTGATACATGGAATCCTTTATTTACCTGGAAGAAAAGGTACGCAAGTTTTAAATGACAAGAAACGACTCGTATTGACTTAATAAGAATCAAGAAACACATTACAGTGGCGGAATGAAACTATGCATGCGTAACAAGAAAACGCAATGTGTGATCCATTAAAAGAAGTCAATCAACGTACCACGTCCAAGTAAATAAGATTTGCTTGTATTTTATTCTAAATTGTGTAGATATATATTAGTGAAATCAAAGTATTCACGAAAGCTTAACTAAATACATAGGAAATGAGCTAGTTATACTAAAATATTAAACGAGAATACTTCTCACATTGTTAGCTTTTGCTTTTCGTGACAACCTCCAATGCTATGTAGTTTTGATTATCTAACAATCTCAACACGCTCCAGAACCAATCTAATCACATTTGATTATAATAATCATTGGAATCGCACTAATTAATCACAAATCGACCATAGCATCTATTGTTTAAATCAAAACTAAACCAAACACGAAACCACACGAATGACTATTTAAATCAATCCATCCTACCCTAAACACATCAAGAACACTCCACAACCAACTTCGAACAATCTTGCCTCAAAAATCCATTGAATCTATTCAAATAATAACTTTCGATCCATGGAATCCTTATTGACCATGAAGAAAGGAACACAAGTTTTAAATGACAAGAAACGACCTGTATGGACTCAATAAGAATCAAGAAAACATTACAGTGGCGGAATAAAACTATGCATGCGTAACAAGAAAACGCAATGTGTGATCGATTAAAAAAAGTCAATCAACGTACCACGTCTAAGTAAATAAGATTTGCTTGTATTTTATTCTAAATTGTGTAGATATAGATTAGTGAAATCAGAGTATTCACAAAAGCTTAACTTAATACATAGGAAATGAGCTAGTTATACAAAAATATTAAACTCGAATACTTCTCGATTGTTAGCTTTTTGCTTTTCGTGACAGCCCTCAATGCTATGGAGTTTTGATTATCTAACCATCTCAACACACTCCAGAACCAATCTTATCACATTTGATTATAATAATCATTGGAATCGCACTAATTAATCACAAATCGACCATAGCGTCTATGTTTGAATCAAAACTAAAACAAAACACGAAACCACACAATGACTCTTTAAATAATCCATCCTACCCAAACACATCAAGAAAACGCCACAACCACTTCGAACAATCTTGCCTCAAAAATCCATTGAATCTATTCAAATAATAACTTTCGATCCATGGAATCCTTTATTGACCATGAAGGAAGGAACACAAGTTTTAAATGACAAAAACGACTTGTATGGACTCAATAAGAATCAAGAAACACATTACAGTGGCGGAATAAATCTATGCATGCGTAACAGGAAAACGCAATGTGTGATCGATTAAAAAGAAGTCAATCAAGGTACCACGTCTAAGTAAATAAGATTTGCTTGTATTTTATTCTAATTGTGTAGATATAGATTAGTGAAATCGGAGTATTCACAAAGCTTAACTTAATACATAGGAAATGTGCTAGTTATACAAAATATTAAACTCGAATACTTCTCGCATTGTTAGCTTTTTGCTTTTCGTGACAGCCTTCAATGCTATGGAGTTTTGATTATCTAACCATCTCAACACACTCCAGATCCAATCTAATCACATTTTTATAATAATTATTGGAATCGTTCTAATTATCCCGAATGGACCATAGCATGTATTGTTTGAATAAAAACTAAAACCAAACACGAAACCACACGAATAACTCTTGAAATCAATCCATCGTACCCGAAACTCATAAAGAACACTCCACAACCAACTTCGAATAATCTTGCCTCAAAAATCCATTGAATCTATCCAAATAACAACTTTCAATCCATGGAATCCTTTATTGACCATGAAGGAAAGGAACGCAAGTTTTAAATGACAAGAAACAACTCGTATTGACTCAATAAGAATCAAGAACATATTACAGTGGCGGAATGAAACTATGCATGCGTAACACGAAAACGCAATATGTGATCGATTAAAAAGAAGTCAATCAACGTACCACGTCCAAGTAAATAAGATTTGCTTATTTTTATTCTAAATTGTGTATATATAGATTAGTGAAATCAGAGTATTCACGAAACTTAACTTAATACATAGGAAATGAATAGTTATACTAAAATATTAACTAGAATACTTCTCACATTGTTAGCTTTTTGCTTTTCGTGACAACCTCCAATGCTATGGAGTTTTGATTATCTAACAATCTCAACACACTCCAGAACCAATCTAATCACATTTGATTATAATAATCATTGGAATCGCACTAATTAATCACAAATCGACCATAGCATCTATTGTTAAATCAAACTAAAACCAAACACGAAACCACACGAATGACTATTTAAATCATCTATCCATCCTACCCTAACACATCAAGAACACTCCACAACCAACTTCGAACAATCTTGCCTCAAAAATCCATTGAATCTATTCAAATAATAACTTTCGATCCATGGAATCCTTTATTGACCATGAAGGAAAGGAACATAAGTTTTAAATGACAAGAAACGACTTGTATGACTCAATAAGAATCAAGAAACACATTACAGTGGCGGAATAAACTATGCATGCGTAACAAGAAAACGCAATGTGTGATCGATTAAAAAGAAGTCAATCACGTACCACGTCTAAGTAAATAAGATTTGCTTGTATTTTATTCTAAATTGTGTAGATATAGATTAGTGAAATCGGAGTATTCACAAAAGCTTAACTTAATACATAGGAAATGTGCTAGTTATACAAAATATTAAACTCGAATACTTCTCGCATTGTTAGCTTTTGCTTTTCATGACAACCTCCAATGCTATGGAGTTTTGATTATCTAACCATCTCACACTCCAGATCCAATCTAATCACATTTGATTATAATAATCATTGGAATCGCACTAATTAATCCCAAATGGACCATAGCATGTATTGTTTGAATAAAACTAAAACCCAACACGAAACCACACGAATAACTCTTGAAATCAATCCTCGTACCCGAAACTCATAAAGAACACTCCACAACCAACTTCGAATAATCTTGCCTCAAAAATCCATTGAATCTATCCAAAAACAACTTTCGATCCATGGAATCCTTTATTGACCGTGAAGTAAAGGAACGCAAGTTTTAAATGACAAGAACAACTCGTATTGACTCAATAAGAATCAAGAAACATATTAAAGTGGCGGAATGAAACTATGCATGCGTAACAAGAAACGCAATATGTGATCGATTAAAAAGAAATCAATCAACGTACCACGTCCAAGTAAATAAGATTTGCTTGTATTTTATTCTAATTGTGTAGATATAGATTAGTGAAATCAGAGTATTCACGAAAGCTTAACTTAATACATAGGAAATGAGATAGTTATACTAAAATATTAAACTAGAATACTTCTCACATTGTTAGCTTTTTGCTTTTCGTGACAACCTCCAATGCTATGGAGTTTTGATTATCTAACCATCCCAACACACTCCAGATCCAATCTAATCACATTTGATTATAATAATCATTGGAATCGCACTAATTAATCACAAATCAACCATAGCATCTATTGTTTGAATCAAAACTAAAACCAAACACGAAACACACGAATGACTCTTGAAATCAATCCATCGTACCCGACTCATCAAGAACTCTCCACAACCAACTTCGAATAATCTTGCCTCAAAAATCCATTGAATCTATCCAAATAACAACTTTCGATCCACGAATCTTTTATTGACCATGAAGGAAAGAAACACAAGTTTTAAATGACAATAAACGACTCGTATTGACTCAATAAGAATCAAGAAACATATTACAGTGGCGGAATGAAACTATGCATGCGTAACAAAAAACGCAATGTGTGATCGATTCAAAAGAAGTCAATCAACATAACACGTCCAAGTAAATAAGATTTGCTTGTATTTTATTCTAAATTGTGTAGATATATATTAGTGAAATCAGAGTATTCATGAAAGCTTAACTTAACACATAGAAATGAGCTAGTTATACAAAAATATTAACTAGAATACTTATCGATTGTTAACTTTTTGCTTTTCGTGACAGCCTCATAGCTATGGAGTTTGATTATCTAACCATCTCAACACACTCCAGATCCAATCTAATATACATTTGATTATAATAATCATTGGAATTGCACTAATTAATCACAAATGGACCATAGCGTCTATTGTTGAATCAAAACTAAAACCAAACACGAAACCACACGAATGACTCTTAAATCAATCCATCCTACCCAAAACAGATCAAGAACACTCCACAACCAACTTCGAACAATCTTGCCTCAAAAATCCATTGAATCTATTCAAATAATAACTTTCGATCCATAGAATCCTTTATTGACCATGAAGGAAAGGAACGCAAGTTTTAAATGACAAGAAACGACTCGTATTGACTCAATAAGAATCAAGAAACATATTACAGTGGCGGAATGAAACTATGCATGCGTAACAAGAAAACGCAATGTGTGATCGATTAAAAGAAGTCAATCAACGTAACACGTCCAAGTAAATATTTGCTTGTATTTTTTTCTAAATTGTGTAGATATAGATTAGTGAAATCAGAGTATTCACGAAAGCTTAACTTAATACATAGGAAATGAGCTAGTTATACTAAATATTAAACTAGAATACTTCTCGAATTGTTACCTTTTTGCTTTTCGTGACAGCCTCCATAGCTATGGAGTTTAGATTATCTAACCATTTCAACACACTCCAGATCCAATCTAATATCATTTGTTTATAACAATCATTAGAATCGCACTAATTAATCACAAATGGACCATAGCATCTATTGTTTGAATCAAAACTAAAACCAAACACGAAACCACACGAATGACTCTTGAAATCATCCATCGTACCCGAAACTCATCAAGAACACTCCACACCCACTTCGAACAATCTTGCCTCAAAATCATTGAATCTGTCCAAATGACAACTTTTGATACATGGAATCCTTTATTTACTGGAAGAAAAGGAACGCATGTTTCAAATGACAAGAAACGACTCGTATTGACTTAATAAGAATTAAGAAACACATTACAGTGGCGGAATGAAACTATGCATGCGTAACAAGAAAACGCAATGTGTGATCGATTAAAAAGAAGTCAATCAACGTACCACGTCCAAGTAAATAAGATTTGCTTGTATTTTATTCTAATTTTGTAGATATAATTAGTGAAATCAAAGTATTCACGAAAGCTAACTAAATAAATAGGAAATGAGCTAGTTATACAAAAATATTAAACGAGAATACTTCTCACATTGTTAGCTTTTTGCTTTTCGTGACAACCTCCAATGCTATGTAGTTTTGATTATCTAACAATCTCAACACACTCCAGAACCAATCTAATCACATTTGATTATAATAATCATTGGAATCGCACTAATTAATCACAAATCGACCATAGGATCTTGTTTAAATCAAAACTAAAACCAAACACGAAACCACACGAATGACTATTTAAATCAATCCATCCTACCCTAAACACATCAAGAACCTCCACAACCACTTCGAACAATCTTGCCTCAAAAATCCATTGAATCTATTCAAATAATACTTTCGATCCATGGAATCCTTTATTGACCATGAAGAAAGGAACACAAGTTTTAAATGACAAGAAACGACTCGTATTGACTCAATAAGAATCAAGAAACACATTACTGTGGCGGAATGAACTATGCATGCGTAACAAGAAACGTAATGTGTGATCGATTAAAAGAAGTCAATCAACGTACCACGTCTAACTAAATAGATTTGCTTGTATTTTATTTAAATTGTGTAGATATAGATTGTGAAATCAGAGTATTCACGAAAGCTTAACTTAATACATAGGAAACGAGCTAGTTATAGAAAAATATTAAACTCGAATACTTCTCGCATTGTTAGCTTTTTGCTTTTCGTGACAGCTTTCAATGCTATGGAGTTTTGATTATCTAACCATCTCAACACACTCCAGATCCAATCTAATCACATTGATTATAATAATCATTGGAATCGCACTAATTAATCACAAATGGACCATAGCATCTATTGTTTGAATCAAACTAAAACCAAACACGACCACACAAATGACTTTTGAAATCAATCCATCGTACCCGAAACTCATAAAGAACACTCCACAACCAACTTCGAATAATCTTGCCTCAAAATCCATTGAATCTATCCAAATAACAACTTTCGATCCATGGAATCCTTTATTGACCATGAAGGAAAGGAACGCAGTTTTAAATGACAAGAAACGACTCGTATTGACTCAATAAGAATCAAGAAACATATTACAGTGGCGGAATGAAACTATGCATGCGTAACAAGAAAACGCAATGTGTGATCGATTAAAAAGAAGTCAATCAACGTAGCACGTCAAGTAAATAAGATTTGCTTGTATTTTATTCTAAATTGTGTAGATATAGATTAGTGAAATCAGAGTATTCACGAAAGCTTAACTTAATACATAGGAAATGAGGTAGTATGCTAAAATATTAAACTAGAATACTTCTCGAATTGTTACCTTTTTGCTTTCCGTGACAGCCTCCATAGCTATGGAGTTTTGATTATCTAACCATTTCAACACACTCCAGATCCAATATAATATACATTTGTTTATAACAATCATTAGAATCGCACTAATTAATCACAAATGGACCATAGCATCTATTGTTTGAATCAAAACTAAAACCAAACACGAAACCACACGAATGACTCTTGAAATCAATCCATCGTACCCGAAACTCATCAAGAACACTCCACAACGCACTTCAAACAATCTTGCCTCAAAAATCAATTGAATCTGTCCAAATGACAACTTTTGATACATGGAATCCTATATTTACTTAGAAGAAGGAACGCAAGTTTTAAATGACAAGAAACGACTCGTATTGACTTAATAAGAATCAAGAAACACATTACAGTGGCGCAATGAAACTATGCATGCGTAACAACAAAACGCAATGTGTGATCGATTAAAAGAAGTCAATCAACGTACCACGTCAAGTAAATAAGATTTGCTTGTATTTTATTCTAAATTGTGTAGATATTATTAGTGAAATCAAGTATTCACGAAAGCTTAACTAATACATAGGAAATGAGCTAGTTATACCAAATATTAAACGAGAATACTTCTCACATTGTTAGCTTTTGCTTTTCGTGACAACCTCCAATGCTATGTAGTTTTGATTATCTAACAATCTCAACACACTCCAGAACCAATCTAATCACATTTGATTATAATAATCATTGGAATCGCACTAATTAATCACAAATCGACCATAGCATCTATTGTTTAAATCAAAACTAAAACCAAACACGAAACCACACGATGACTATTTAAATCAATCCATCCTACCCTAAACCATCAAGAACACTCCACAACGAACTTCGAACAATCTTGCCTCAAAAATCCATTGAATCTATTCAAATAATAACTTTCGATCCATGGAATCCTTTATTGACCATGAAGGAAAGGAACACAAGTTTTAAATGACAAGAAACGACTCGTATTGACTCAATAAGAATCAAGAAACACATTACTGTGGCGGAATGAAACTATGCATGCGTAACAAGAAAACGTAATGTGTGACCGATTAAAAAGAAGTCAATCAACACCACGTCTAAGTAAATAAGATTTTGCTTGTATTTTATTCTAAATGTGTAGATATAGATTAGTGAAATCAGAGTATTCACGAAAGCTTAACTAATACATAGGAAATGAGCTAGTTATACAAAATTTTTAAACTAGAATACTTCTCGCATTGTTACCTTTTTGCTTTTCGTGACAGCCTCCTATGCTATGGAGTTTTGATTATCTAACCATCTCAACACACTCCAGATCCAATCTAATATACATTTGATTATAACAATCATTGGAATCACACTAATAATCACAAATAGACCATAGCATCTATTGTATGAATCAAAACTAAACCAAACACGACCACACGAATGACTCTTGAAATCAATCCTTCGTACCTGAAACTCATCAAGAACGCTCCACAACCCACTTCGAACAATCTTGCCTCAAAAATCAATTGAATCTGTCCAAATGACAACTTTTGATACATGGAATCCTTTATTTACCTGGAAGAAAAGGAACGCAAGTTTTAAATGACAAGAAACGACTCGTATTGACTTAATAAGAATCAAGAAACACATTACAGTGGCGGAATGAAACTATGCATGCGTAACAAGAAAACGCAATGTGTGATCGATTAAAAAGAAGTCAATCAACGTACCAAGTCAAGTAAATAAGATTGCTTGTATTTTATTCTAAATTGTGTAGATATATATTAGTGAAATCAAAGTATTCACGAAAGCTTAACTAAATACATAGGAAATGAGCTAGTTATACTAAAATATTAACGAGAATACTTCTCACATTGTTAGCTTTTTGCTTTTCGTGACAACCTCTGCTATGTAGTTTGATTATCTAACAATCTCAACACACTCCAGAACCAATCTAATCACATTTGATTATAATAATCATTGGAATCGCACTAATTAATCACAAATCGACCATAGCATCTATTGTTTAAATCAAAACTAAAACCAAACATGAAACCACACGAATGACTATTTAAATCAATCCTCCACCCTAAACACATCAAGACACCCCAACCAACTTCGAACAATCTTGCCTCAAAAATCCATTGAATCTATTCAAATAATAACTTTCGATTCATGTAATCCTTTATTGACCATGAAGGAAAGGAACACAAGTTTTAAATGACAAGAAACGACTCGTATTGACTCAATAAGAATCAAGAAACACATTACTGTGGCGGAATGAAACTATGCATGCGTAACAAGAAAACGTAATGTGTGACCGATTAAAAAGAAGTCAATCAACGTACCACGTCTAAGTAAATAAAGTTGCTTGTATTTTATTCTAAATTGTGTAGATATAGATTAGTGAAATCAGAGTATTCACAAAAGCTTAACTTAATACATAGGAAACGAGCTAGTTTATAGAAAAATATTAAACTCGAATACTTCTCGCATTGTTAGCTTTTTGCTTTTCGTGACAGTTTCAATGCTATGGAGTTTTGATTATCTAACCATCTCAACACACTCCAGATCCAACATCTAATCACATTTGATTATAATAATCATGGAATCGCACTAATTAATCACAAATGGACCATAGCATCTATTGTTTGAATCCAAACTAAAACCAAACAAGAAACCACACAATGACTCTTGAAATCAATCCATCGTACCCGAAACTCATCAAGAACACTCCACAACCAACTTCGAATAATCTTGCCTCAAAAATCATTGAATCTATCCAAAAACAACTTTCGATCCATGAATCCTTTATGACCATGAAGGAAAGGAACGCAAGTTTTAAATGACAAGAAACGACTCGTATTGACTCAATAAGAATCAACAAACATTACAGTGGCGAATGAAACTATGCATGCGTATCAAGAAAACGCAATGTGTGATCGATTAAAAAGAAGTCAATCAACGTAGCACGTCCAAGTAAATAAGATTTGCTTGTATTTATTCTAAATTGTGTAGATATAGATTAGTGAAATCAGAGTATTCATGAAAGCTTAACTTAATACATAGGAAATGAGCTAGTTATACTAAAATATTAAACTAGAATACTTCTCGAATTGTTACCTTTTTGCTTTTCGTGACAGCCTCCATAGCTATGGAGTTTTGATTATCTAACCATTTCAACACACTCCAGATCCAATCTAATATACATTTGACTAATTAATCACAAATGGACCATAGCATCTATTGTTTGAATCAAACTAAAACCAAACACGAAACACACGAATGACTCTTGAAATCAATCCATCGTACCCGAACTAATCAAGAACACTCCACAACCCACTTCGAACAATCTTGCCTCAAAAATCAATGAATCTGTCCAAATGACAACTTTTGATACATGAATCCTTTATTTACTGAAGAAAGGACGCAAGTTTTAAATGACAAGAAACGACTCGTATTGACTTAAAGAATCAGAAACACATTATAGTGGCGGAATGAAACTATGCATGCGTAACAGAAAACGCAATGTGTATCGATTAAAAAGAAGTCAATCAACGTACCACGTCCAAGTAAATAGATTTGCTTGTATTTTATTCTAAATTGTGTAGATATATTAGTGAAATCAAAGTATTCACGAAAGCTTAACTAAATACATAGGAATGAGCTAGTTACTAAATATTAAACGAGAATACTTCTCTTGTTTAGCTTTTTGCTTTTCGTGACAACCTCCAATGCTATGTAGTTTTGATTATCTAACAATCTCAGCACACTCCAGAACCAATCTAATCACATTTGATTAAATAATCATTGGATCGCACTAATTAATCACAAATCGACCATAGGATCTATTGTTTAAATCAAACTAAAACCAAACACGAACCACACACGAATGACTCTATTAAATCAATCCATCCTACCCTAAACACATCAAGAACACTCCACAACCAACTTCGAACAATCTTGCCTCAAAATCCATTGAATCTATTCAAATAATAACTTTCGATCCATGAATCCTTATTGACGATGAAGGAAAGAACACAAGTTTTAAATGACAAGAAACGACTCGTATTGACTCAATAAGAATCAAAAACACATTACTATGGCGGATGAAACTATGCATGCGTAACAAAAACGTAATGTGAGATCGATTAAAAGAAGTCAATCAACGTACCACGTCTAAGCAAATAAGATTTGCTTGTATTTTATTCTAAATGTGTAGATATAGATTAGTGAAATCAGAGTTTCCACGAAAGCTTAACTAATACATAGGAAACGAGCTAGTTATAGAAAATATTAAACTCGAATACTTCTCGCATGTTAGCTTTTGCTTTTCGTGACAGCTTTCAATGCTATGGAGTTTTGATTATCTAACCATCTCACACACTCCAGATCCAATTTAATCCATTTGATTATAATAATCATTGGAATCGCACTAATTAATCACAATGGACCATAGCATCTATTGTTTGAATCAAAACTAAAACCAAACACGAAACCACACAATGACTCTTGAAATCAATCCATCGTACCCAAACTCATAAAGAACACTCCACACCAACTTCGAATAATCTTGCCTCAAAAATCCATTGAATCTATCCAAATAACAACTTTCGATCCACGGAATCCTTATTGACCATGAAGGAAAGGAACGCAAGCTTTAAATGACAAGAAACGACTCGTATTGACTCAATAATATCAAGAAACTATTACAGTGGGGAATGAAACTATGCTGCGTAACAAGAAAACGCAATGTGTGATCGATTAAAAGAAGTCAATCAACGTAGCACGTCCAAGTAAATAAGATTTGCTTGTATTTTATTCTAAATTGTGTACATATAGATTAGTGAAATCA